>JAMPIV010019134.1:0-62500 GCA_024509875.1 Oreohelix idahoensis
GAGGAACATAGACTCTGTATAGATTACAGGAGACTGAATGCTATTACAGAAGGACAGGTGGATCCATTGCCGGATACAATCAGCTGTTTGCCAGACAATTAAACTAAATTATTCTCCAAGGTGGAATCTGAGTAAAGATCATATCAATTTCCATAAAACCTGAGATCAACAAAATTGTTGGATGTAAACATTTCGGAGGCACGAAATTACTCCCAGATTTTGCTCTATGATTGAGAGGATTAATTCCCGAAAATTGTTTTTCATACAGGATAATAAGAAGATTATGGGATCCACTACGAAAAAAACTCTGCTGTTTCACCAGGTATATGTTTCTCATTCATAACGTACATTTTTGAGGGAAATATAATAGTTTCTCTGGACATGGTTCATTGCGCAGAACTCAGATAAGAGACATTGGTGTAATACGGGTTGCAAAAGCAGCATTTAAAGAGGACAAGCTTTCACACCGTTGCGGCTAGTTCAAGTAACATAACCGAGAATATTATTATTGCGGTTGTGAGAAGATCCTGAAGGACAAGATTGCAATGTGGATGCCTAACTCTGAATGGCCCCACACTACCTAGATAAAACCATGATAGCATCCGGGGTAGTTAAGCCACAGCAGATAAGAGGTCCCACGTTGACTTAAATTTTCTCTATTGTGTATATAGAATAAAGGGAACTGCCATGTTGAATATGATCTCGTATTTATTAAAGAGGGAAGATTCCGTGAAATCTACTCTAATCCCACATATATATAAATTATCAGGTATAAAAATAAAGCGAAACAAATAAAATTCTAATAAAGAAAAGAGCACTGGGAAAAATAAACAGTGCCTGACAACAAGAATGTACTACTACGAAATCCCACTTTGTTTTATGCTTTCGACGCAAATTGTAAAACCTTACACGATTATAGTTTTATTTTTTTTTTTTTTTTTTTTTTTTTTTTTTTTTTTTTTTTTTTTTTTTTTTTTTTGCGTTCGCGCCCGCTAAACTCAAGGAGAAATCTCAATTATATATTTTATGTCTAACCTGACATTGATTTTACGTGAGTATCCCTTTATTTCTTGTACAGAGACAGGTGTCCCTCGCCATCAGGCAAATACTCGCCGATTTCGGAGGTACCCATTGCAGCTGGGTCGGCTCAGGAGCCGCCAGTCCCTGGTCGACGACACTCCTTCAAATGTCCTCGCCAGGTCTCGAGTTAATCCAGTCCAAATCCCGGTCGACGAAAAATCCTCAAATGCCGTCGCCCGGGTTGATCCTGTATCACCCGGTCGCCAGAGCGGTGGTAAAACCCCAAACTACACGCCTTTAAAGCGCGGCCTCCACGGTGGGAAAAATAAAGTAAATAGCCTACTAAATTATTACCCGCCGTTCTTCATAAACGAGTGCTGTATCTTGGAAAAACATTGAGAGGCAGACGAGTAATGACCCTAAATTAATCCTAACATTAATTATACTGCGTTACCAAAACGAACGAACAGATGGACTCAAATAGAAAGAGAGAGGGAGGGCTGAAAATCAGGAACGCATGCAACACGCGTCGCGCGATACACAATTACTACTATCACGCGTGTAAGGCCACATGCACTAAATTTTTTTTTCAGACGGACAGTGATAAATTCACTAACCCTGCCCCAGAGTTAGGTTTTTAAATCACTGAAAACGCTAATTAGAAATGATGACATTAGTTAGAGTTTACGTTGAACATCATTTACCAGTACCCAGACAGCACATCTTCGAAACAGGAGGTAGAAGAAATTGCATATTTTGAACGCAGCCACTTAGCTCTTTTAAATTTGTATATTTTGGTTCCTTAGGGCTTGCTGACAAAGAATATGTAAAACGTTACGCAAATAGTCTAGGAATTAACAAGTTATAGCCAAAATAAATAATGGGTGCTGTTCAGCATGAAATCATTTCTGCTCATAAAATTTTTTTATAACGTGTTTGAAAAAACCTTACGTACGGAAATAGCCTCCCATGTAAACTCCAAATTGATTGGAGCGCAACAAATATAAGACTAAACACGATTGGTCGGACTATAAATACTATCTTTGGTTGTTAGGGGAGACGTAGGAAGTTAAAATTTTTTCAAACACTTGTCGAAACGTGGCTCCATTGGCCAGACTCGCTGATATACTCACTTAGGAGCGTTAGTTCGAGACCACTAGATCAAATAAGCTTGATAAAGCAACAGTGCGTTGAAGCCAGCTCATATTTTTGCTAAATAAAAGCCTGGAACATAAGCAGATGGGAATTTGTGCCAGTATTTGTGCCAGAATTCATTGCTAATCAACGTATCTTTGTTTGTTTCCATGAATTGTGGGACCGTGGTCTTGATGGTATTGAGCAGCACCTGGTCAGAGCTTTGCTGAATCCAGAGTCGGACAACATACTCCTTGGTCCATTTAGCTATCAGTGAGGTGTCTCCAGAGCACAGGGGAGAAATCGAGCAGAGGAGTCTTTTCCTGCCGCCATCACGCAAGATAAGCTGATGTGGCCAGCTGAGCTCAAAATTATGTACCCCCATCTTAAAATAACATTGTAACAAACATAAACTTAAGGAGGGGAATTAAATTGTTTTAATATCAGGAACTGAGAACATCTCCAATACTAGTTCCAATAAAGACAAACTATTGAAGTCATGATGACAAATACCAACAGAGCTTGAACAAAACAAAACCAGTATTACCTCATATTACCACTACACAACTAACACACATAGAATACTTTTAATAATATATGTCACTACAATATTCATATTGATAAATTCTGTACATATAACTTGTAATTAAAATTGATTGTGATTCCTGGTTCCCTTTGTATTTGAATCAGGACACATATTCATTCATGACAGCAATGAATACATATTGTTATTTGAAAAGTTATCAGTGACTCCTTTAAGATATCCTCGTAGAGTGTTTTATGTATGTGAGTGTCACAGTGTTGTCAAGTGTAGTGGAATAAATTAAATTGTTTATCTGTCTGTTGTTGTTATGACTTACACTTCATCATACACATACCCTAGACATATAACGTAGTCATCACACTATTCCAGAATATTTCTGACTGAGGTATACATATGTGGCAGCAAGTAATATATATATATATATATATACACTACTATATTACACTAACTCATATAGATATATATACCTTCACAGCTGATCTTAGTCAGTACACTAAGTCCCCTATAAATATTTATAACATCCCACTTCACCACATATATTGGGGTCTCGCTCTTGGGATTTTGAATCTTTCCTATTAAAAATATTGGGGGTAATTCACTTCAGGGAATATAAGAATTAAAAGGTATCCTTGGGTGGAATTAAATAAGGTTGAGCTCACGGTGCCTGTGTTGTCCATTAGATATATAGTTAGAGATTGAATTGTTGGTTAGACATTGTATAAAATTTACCTGATAGACAATGGCGGACCTGGCCAAATTTCGATCTGCTGCGGTTCAGACTGCAAAAGAGTTAGGATTAGATGGGCAAGTTATGGTTGCCTATGTCACAACGGAATGTGACAAATTTATTGAACGCGAAGAAAGAAGGTTTGAAGCCGAAAGAAAGTTAGAGGCTGAAAGGGAAAATTAAGAAGTTACAATTTTTGAGGCTGAGGCTGAGGCTAAGAGGTTTGCAGATTGAGGCTGAGGGCAAAAGAAATTGGAAGCAGATAAGAGAAGAAAAGAAGGAAAGAATTATGCTGCAGAAAGGGAAGAGAAAAAAATAAGCTGCAGAAGAAAGAAGATTGACTGCAGAGAGGGAAGCAGAAAAGGAGGAGAAGAGATTACAAAGGGAACATGAGTTACGACTAAGGGAGTTTGAGTTTCAAGGCCATGCTCCTGAAAATGGTGCCAGTCCCTTTGCCTCTGATGCCACTGCTAGCCAAGGAGCCTCAACCTCAGCTATGAATTTTCATTTAGATCATTTTGTTGAGAAAGACAACGATATAGAGAGCTACCTAAATAGGTATGAACTATTAGCTACCACGTATGGGTTAGAGAGAGAAAGGTGGAGCTTAAAGTTATCTCAGGGACTTCGTGGGGCAGCTTATGAAGTTTTTGCAAAAATGAGCAGAGGTGATCAGGAAATTATGACATGCTAAAGCAGGCTCTTTGTAATGATATAAAAGATGCAAATCTATAGAAAAAAAATTAGAATCTAAACTACTGTCAGGCTGAAACCTAATCAACCAATTCTCTGCACGAATAGAGACATACTTGGAGAAATGGACTTCTCTGGGGAAAACCCAAGATCTTAAGGAAATGGTCCTTATAGAGCAACTAAGAGAGTCCATGGCTCCAGACCTGAGAAAGTTTCTCATGGAACAAGGTGCAGAGAGGCTGGGGTGAGTTGCTAAATGTTGCTGAAAGGTATCAAGCAGCTCAAGCAGAGGTAACAGGTAATAAAAAGAAACAAGTGGATAACTTTAGGGCACCACAGAACTTTAATAAATTTGATCATAGGGATCAAAACAAAGGTAAGCACCAGTTTGATAGGCCACGGTATGAAAATAAAAATAAATTCCCACAATTCGATGAAAGGAAATATGATGAAAGAAAATCTTTCAACCAAGGAAAAAGGTGGTGTACAAATTGTCAGATGGACAATCATGACACTGACCGTTGCAGAAGGAAACCTGTGTATATGGCAACCCTTCAGGTCAGGTCGACCTCAAGACAGGAGGAGGATATTATGTTGGATACCACTCCAGAAGAGATGAGGAAGGCACAGGCTGGGGATAAAACACTCAAGCCTTGTTTCAGAAAATTGTCAACTTGTCATACAACTCCAGGCAAGGGAGATTTTTACATGAAAAACAAGTTGATGTATAGGAAGACTGGAGCTAGATCCAAAGGTCAGGGACAGCTGGTACTTCCTAAAAGATATAGGGCAGACTTAATAAGGAGCCTACATGTGAAACCAGATGGGGACCATGAGAAGATAGGTACCATCATTCAAAAGGTGGCTCACAATTATTATTGGCCCAAAGCAAGATGGGACATTGAGAATTTTGTAGAAAGGTGTAGCATAGCACATGAGGGAACACCCACAAGTGGGAACATGGATCAGGACCTGGACACGCCACGGGGCAAAATTAGGCCTGATAATAAAAAGAAAAATAGATTTGATAAAGTGGACCAAATGGAATGGGAAGCCCCTTTTCACGGACAAGCTTCACTTAACTGTTTTACAATGGCCACTATGCGGAGAGTGCAAAAAGATGTCTACCCCAGGATAAGCCGAAAATCCCTCAATCGGACTTAAACAAACTGGAGGAAGAAGATGTAGAGAGGAAATCTCTCATCAAGAATTTTAAGAGGGGAGAAAGCCCCAAGAAAAGAAAAATTGGTAGCGGTCGTTTTGTGAATGATAATTCTGGGAGGAAAAATCATCCAATATTAAGCTTAGAGTGAAATGAAGACCATTACCGGTGCATGGATACCAAAAATCGGGTTCCACCACAATTAAGGTCCCACATGTAGGCTGTGTTAAGAACATGGGACTGGATGAAAAAGGCCGAGGAAAACATTTTCAATCTTTGCATACCCAATATGTTGAATGTGCTGATCCGTTCGTTTAAAAACTGGCGGGAACACTTTGCCAATGAAAATTTTGCAACAAGCCAGGGAATGGAAACATTTTCTGCTTTATTATAACAGGAAGGCGAAAAGACAGAAATTTGGCTGTGGGAGAGAAGGTACTGCTTCTTTTGCCCGGGAGTCAGAATAAGTTACAAATTGGATGGCAGGGTCCATATACAGTTTTAGAGAAGGTGTCTAGAACAAATTATAAGATAGATAAGAAGGGGAAAGAAAAAATCTATCATGTGAATCTCCTGAAGAAATAGTTGGAAAGAGAACATCAGGAAGAGACACACTTGTTGACCTTGTCCATCGCCATGGAGATGAAAAAGGAACCACTTTCATCATTTGAATATCCATTACACCCCTGTGAGACAGCAGCACAGGTGAAAATCAGTACACATTTAACGAAAACTCAGAAAGAGAGAGTGCAACAGGTTCTAAATAATCATGCAGAGGTGGTAACAGACCGACCAGGGCATACAAACCTATTGGAATATGATATGAAACTGATAGACCCCACACCTGTCTGTATGAAACCATATTCGATTCCGTTTGCTAAGGAGAAAGCTTTGAAGGAAGAGATAGACTATCTATTGAAGGACGGAATTATTTCACACAGTGAATCCTCATATAGTTCCGGTGTTGTACTCTTAAGGAAGCCCTCTGGAGAACATAGACTCTGTATAGATTACAGGAGACTGAATGCTATTACAGAAGGACAGGTGGATCCATTGCCGGATACAAATCAGCTGTTTGCCAGTTAAATAAGGCTAAATATTTCTCAAGGGTGGATCTGAGTAAAGGATAATATCAGATTCCAGTAAAACCTGAGATCAGACAAAATTGTTGGATGTAAACATTTCGGAGGAACGTAACGAATCCCTGAGTTGCCTCTTTGGTTGAGGATATTCCGAATGTTTCATACAGGATAATAAGAAGATTATGGGATCCACTACGAAAACTCTGCTATCACCAGGTATATGTTATCTCCTCATATCGTACATTTTGAGGGAAATATAATGTTCTCTGGACATGTCATTGCGCAGACTCAGAGAAGAGAAATGGTGAATACGGGTTGCGAAGCAGCATTAAGACAAGCACTCACACTTGCGGCTGTTCAGTAACATAACCGAAATATATTATTGGTTGTAGAAGTCTGAGGCAGATTTCATGAGTAGTGCCTACTCTGAATGGACCCAACTACATAAAACCATGATAGCACCACAGCAGAGTAAAGTCAAGTTGACTTACATTTATCTATGTGTATATAGAATAAAGGACTGACATATAATGTCTGTTTTAAGAGGGGAGATGTCGTGGAATATTCTAATCCACATATATAAATTAAAAGGTAAATGTAAAGCGTAACAAATAAATTCTAATAAAGAAAAGAGCAATGGTAAAATAACAGTGCTGTCACAAGGAATGTACTCGAAATCCCCTTTGTTTTATGCTTCGTCTGCAAATTGTAACGCTTTCACGTTGATAGTAAAAGCCTACTATATTATTACCCGCTTTCTTCAATGAAACGTGTGCTGTATTTCTTGGAAAAAACATTGAGAGGCAGACTGCGTAATGACCTAAATTAATCCTAACATTAATTATACTGCGTTACCAAAACGAACGAACAGATGGACTCAAATAGAAAGAGAGAGGGAGGGCTGAAAATCAGGAACGCATGCAACACGCGTCGCGCGATACACAATTACTACTATCACGCGTGTAAGGCCACATGCACTAACTTTTTTTTCAGACGGACAGTGATAAATTCACTACCCTTCCCAGAGTTAGGTTTTAAAATCACGAAAAACGCTTATTAGAAAAGATAACATTAGATGGGTTTACGTTTGAAAACATTACAGTACCCAGACAGCACATCTTCGAAACAGGAGGTCGAAGAAATTGCATATTTTGAACGCAGCCACTTAGCTCTTTTAAATTTGTATATTTGGGTTCCTTAGGGTTTGCTGACAAAGAATATGTAAAACGTTACGCAAATAGTCTAGGAATTAACAAGTTATAACCAAAATAAAATAGTGGGGATGCCTGACAGCATGAAATCATTTCTGCTCATAAAATTTTTTTTATAACGTGTTTGAAAAAAAACCTTGCGTACGGAAATAGCCTACCATGTAAACTCCAAATTGATTGGAGCGCAACAAATATAAGACTAAACACGATTGGTCGGACTATAAATACTATCTTTGGTTGTTAGGGGAGACGTAGGAAGTTAAAATTTTTTCAAACACTTGTCGAAACGTGGCTCCATTGGCCAGACTCGCTGATATACTCACTTAGGAGCGTTAGTTCGAGACCACTAGTTCAAATAAGCTTGATAAAGCAACAGTGCGTTGAAGCCAGCTCATATTTTTGCTAAAATAAAAGCCTGGAACATAAGCAGATGGGAATTTGTGCCAGTATTGTGCCAGAATTCATTGCTAATCAACGTATCTGTGTTTTTTTCTATGAATTGTGGGACCGTGGTCTTGATGGTATTGAGCAGCACCTGGTCAGAGCTTTGCTGAATCCAGAGTCGGACAGCATACTCCTTGGTCCATTTAGCTATCAGTGAGGTGTCTCCAGAGCACAGGGGAGAAATCGAGCAGAGGAGTCTTTTCCTGCCGCCATCACGCAAGATAAGCTGATGTGGCCAGCTGAGCTCAAAATTATATACC
Organism: Oreohelix idahoensis; assembly: GCA_024509875.1. NCBI lineage: Eukaryota > Metazoa > Mollusca > Gastropoda > Stylommatophora > Oreohelicidae > Oreohelix > Oreohelix idahoensis. The sequence continues at coordinate 8,278 of JAMPIV010019134.1, forward strand.
CCATCTTAAAATAACATTGTAACATAAACTTAAGAGGGGAAGTAAATTGTTTTAATAACAGGAACTGAGAACATCTCCAATACTAGCTCCCATAAAGACAAACTATTGAAGTCATGATGACAAATACCAACAGAGCTTGAACAAAACAAAACCAGTATTACCTCATATTACTACTACACAACTGACACACATAGGATACTTTTAATAATATATGTCACTACAATATTCATATTGAGAAATTCTGTACATATAACTTGTAATTAAAATTGATTGTGATTCCTGGTTCCCTTTGTATTTGAATCAGGACACATATTCATTCATAACAGCAATGAATACATATTGTTATTTGAAAAGTTATCAGTGACTCCTTTAAGATATCCTTTAGAGTGTTATATGTATGTGAGTGTCACAGTGTTGTCAAGTGTGGTGGAATAAATTAAATTGTTTATCTGTCTGTTGTTGTTATGACTTACACTTCTTCATACACATACCCTAGACATACAACGTAGTCATCACACTATTCCAGAATAATTCTGACTGAGATATATATATATGTGGCAGCAAGTAAGGTTATCTATAATACACTACTCTTATTAGATATAGATACCTTCACAGCTGATCTCAGTAAGTACACTAAGTCCCCTATAAATATTTATAACATCCCACTTCACCACATATATTGGGGTCTCGCTCTTGGGATTTTGAATCTTTCCCTATTAAAAATATTGGGGGTAATTCACTTCAGGGAATATAAGAATTAAAAGGTATCCTTGGGTGGAATTAAATAAGGTTGAGCTCACGGTGCCTGTGTTGTCCATTAGATATATATTTAGAGATTGAATTGTTGGTTAGACATTGTATAAATTTACCTGATAGACAATGGCGGACCTGGCCAAATTTCGATCTGCTGCTGTTCAGACTGCAAAAGAGTTAGGATTAGATGGGCAAGTTATGGTTGCCTATGTCACTACGGAATGTGACAAATTTATTGAACGCGAAGAAAGAAGATTAGAAAAAGAGGCCGAAAGAAAGTTAGAGGCTGAAAGGGAAATTAAGAAGTTACCATTTGAGGCTGAGGCTGAGACTAAGAGGTTGCAGATTGAGGCTGAGGCTAAGAAATTGGAGGCAGAAAGAGAAGACAAAAGATTGGCTGCAGAAAGGGAAGAGAAGAAATTAGCTGCAGAAAGGGAAGAGAAGAAATTAGCTGCAGAAAGGGAAGCAGAAGAAAGAAGATTGACTGCAGAGAGGGAAGCAGAAAAGGAGGAGAAGAGATTACAAAGGGAACATGAGTTACGACTAAGGGAGTTTGAGTTCAGGGCCATGCTCCTGAAAATGGTGCCAGTCCCTTTGCCTCTGATGCCACTGCTAGCCAAGGAGCCTCAACCTCAGCTATGAATTTTCATTTAGATCATTTTGTTGAGAAAGACGATGATATAGAGAGCTACCTAAATAGTTATGAACTATTAGCTACCACGTATGGGTTAGAGAGAGAAAGGTGGAGCTTAAAGTTATCTCAGGGACTTCGTGGGGCAGCTTATGAAGTTTTTGCAAAAATGAGCAGAGGTGATCAGGAAAATTATGACATGCTAAAGCAGGCTCTTTTGTTAAGATATGAAAAGAATGCAGAATTCTATAGGAAAAAATTTAGGAATGCTAAACTACTGTCAGGTGAAACCTATCACCAGTTCTCTGCACGAATAGAGACATACTTGGAGAAATGGACTTCTCTGGGGAAAACCCAAGATCTTAAGGAAAGGGTCCTTATAGAGCAACTAAGAGAGTCCATGGCTCCAGACCTGAGAAAGTTTCTCATGGAACAAGGTGCAGAGAGGCAGGCTGAGTTGCTAAATGTTGCTGAAAGGTATCAAGCAGCTCAAGCAGAGGTAACAGGTAATAAAAAGAAACAAGTGGATAACTTTAGGGCACCACAGAACTTTAATAAATTTGATCCTAGGGATCAAAACAAAGGTAAGCACCAATTTGATAGGCCACGGTATGAAAATAAAAATAAATCCCCACAATTCGATGAAAGGAAATATGATGAAAGAAATCTTTCAACCAAGGAAAAAGGTGGTGTAAGAATTGTCAGATGGACAATCATGACACTGACCGTTGCAGAAGGAAACCTGTGTATATGGCCACCCTTCAGGTCAGGTCGACCTCAAGACAGGAGGAGGATATTATGTTGGATACCACTCCAGAAGAGATGAGGAAGGCACAGGCTGGGGATAAAACACTCAAGCCTTGTTTCAGAAAATTGTCAACTTGTCATACAACTCCAGGCAAGGGAGATTTTTACATGAAAAACAAGTTGATGTATAGGAAGACTGGAGCTAGAACCAAAGGTCAGGGACAGCTGGTACTTCCTAAAAGATATAGGGCAGACTTAATAAGGAGCCTACATGTGAAACCAGATGGGGACCATGAGAAGATAGGTACCATCATTCAAAAGGTGGCTCACAATTATTATTGGCCTAAAGCAAGATGGGACATTGAGAATTTTGTAGAAAGGTGTAGCATAGCACATGAGGGAACACCCACAAGTGGGAACATGGATCAGGACCTGGACACGCCACGGGGCAAAATTAGGCCTGATAATAAAAAGAAAACAAAATTTGATAAAGTGGACCAAATGGAATGGGAAGCCCCTTTTCACGGACAAGCTTCACTTAACTGTTTTACAATGGCCACTATGCGGAGAGTGCAAAAAGATGTCTTACCCCAGGATAAGCCGAAAATCCCTCAATCGGACTTAAACAAACTGGAGGAAGAGGATGTAGAGAGGAAATCTCTCATCAAGAATTTTAAGTGGGGAGAAAGCCCCAAAAGAAAAATTGGTAGCGGTCGTTTTGTAGAATGATAATTCTGGGAGGAAAAATCATCACTATAAAGCTTCGAGTGGAAGAGACCATACCGGTGCATGGACAAATAGGTCCACACAATTAAAGGTCCACATGTAGCTTTGTTAAGAACGTGGACTGATGAAAAGGCAGAGGAAAACATTACATCTTCATACCAATATGTGAATGAGCTGACCACTCGTTTAAAAACTGGCTGGAAACTTGCCAATGAAAATTTGAAACAAGCCAGGAAGAAACATGCTGCCTATTATAACAGGAAGGCGAAAGACAGAAATTTGGCTGTGGGAGAGAAAGTACTGCTTCTTTTGCCCGGGAGTCAGATAAGTTACAAATTGGATGGCAGGGTCCATATACAGTTCTAGAGAAGGTGTCTAGAACAAATTATAAGATAGATAAGAAGGGGAAAGAAAAAATCTATCATGTGAATCTCCTGAAGAAATATTTGGAAAGAGAACATCAGGAAGAGACACACTTGTTGACCTTGTCCATCGCCATGGAGATGAAAAAGGAACCACTTTCATCATTTGAATATCCATTACACCCCTGTGAGACAGCAGCACAGGTGAAAATCAGTACACATTTAACGAAAACTCAGAAAGAGAGAGTGCAACAGGTTCTAAATAATCATGCAGAGGTGTTAACAGACCGACCAGGGCATACAAACCTATTGCAATATGATATGAAACTGATAGACCCCACACCTGTCTGTATGAAACCATATTCGATTCCGTTTGCTAAAGAGAAAGCTTTGAATGAAGAGATAGACTATCTGTTGAAGGAGGGAATTATTTCACACAGTGAATCCTCATATAGTTCCGGTGTTGTACTCTTAAGGAAGCCCTCTGGAGAACATAGACTCTGTATAGATTACAGGAGACTGAATGCTATTACAGAAGGACAGGTGGATCCATTGCCGGATACAAATCAGCTGTTTGCCAGACTAAATAAAGCTAAATATTTCTCAAGGGTGGATCTGAGTAAAGGATAATATCAGATTCCAGTAAAACCTGAGATCAGACAAAATTGTTGGATGTAAACATTTCGGAGGAACGTAATGAATCCCTGAGTTGCCTCTTTGATTGAGGATATTCCGAATGTTTCATACAGGATAATAAGAAGATTATGGGATCCACTACGAAAACTCTGCTATCACCAGGTATATGTTATCTCCTCATAACGTACATTTGAGGGAAATATAATGTTCTCTGGACATGTCATTGCGCAGACTCAGAGAAGAGAAATGGTGAATACGGGTTGCGAAGCAGCATTAAGACAAGCACTCACACTTGCGGCTGTTCAGTAACATAACCGAAATATATTATTGGTTGTAGAAGTCTGAGGCAGATTTCAAGAGTAGTGCCTACTCTGAATGGACCCAACTACATAAAACCATGATAGCACCACAGCAGAGTAAAGTCAAGTTGACTTACATTTATCTATGTGTATATAGAATAAAGGACTGACATGGGATGTCTTTTTTAAGAGGGGAGGTGTCGTGAAATATTCTAATCCACATATATAAATTATCAGGTAAATATAAAGCCTAACAAATAAATTCTAATAAAGAAAAGAGCAATGGTAAAATAACAATGCTGTCACAAGGAATGTACTCGAAATCCCCTTTGTTTTATGCTTCGTCTGCAAATTGTACCGCTTTCACGTTGATAGTAAAAGCCTACTATATTATTACCCGCTTTCTTCAATGAAACGTGTGCTGTATTTCTTGGAAAAACATTGAGAGGCAGACTGCGTAATGACCTAAATTAATCCTAACATTAATTATACTGCGTTACCAAAACGAACGAACAGATGGACTCAAATAGAAAGAGAGAGGGAGGGCTGAAAATCAGGAACGCATGCAACACGCGTCGCGCGATACACAATTACTACTATCACGCGTGTAAGGCCACATGCACTAATTTTTTTTTTCAGACGGACAGTGATAAAATACACTACCCTTTCCCAGAGTTAGGTTTATAAATCATAACAGACTCTTATTAGAAAAGACAACATTATATGGGTTTACGTTTGAAAACATTACAGTACCCAGACAGCACATCTCCGAAACAGGAGGTAGAAGAAATTGCATATTTTGAACGCAGCCACTTAGCTCTTTTAAATTTGTATATTTGGGTTCCTTAGGGCTTGCTGACAAAGAATATGTAAAACGTTACGCAAATAGTCTAGGAATTAACAAGTTATAACCAAAATAAAATAGTGGGGATGCCTGACAGCATGAAATCATTTCTGCTCATAAAATTTTTTTATAACGTGTTTGAAAAAACCTTGCGTACGGAAATAGCCTACCATGTAAACTCCAAATTGATTGGAGCGCAACAAATATAAGACTAAACACGATTGGTCGGACTATAAATACTATATTTGGTTGTTAGGGGAGACGTAGGAAGTTAAAATTTTTTCAAACCCTTGTCGAAACGTGGCTCCATTGGCCAGACTCGCTGATATACTCACTTAGGAGCGTTAGTTCGAGACCACTAGTTCAAATAAGCTTGATAAAGCAACAGTGCGTTGAAGCCAGCTCACATTTTGCTAAAATAAAAGCCTGGAACATAAGCAGATGGGAATTTGTGCCAGTATTTGTGCCAGAATTCATTGCTAATCAACGTATCTGTGTTTGTTTCCATGAATTGTGGGACCGTGGTCTTGATGGTATTGAGCAGCACCTGGTCAGAGCTTTGCTGAATCCAGAGTCGGACAGCATACTCCTTGGTCCATTTAGCTATCAGTGAGGTGTCTCCAGAGCACAGGGGAGAAATCGAGCAGAGGAGTCTTTTCCTGCCGCCATCACGCAAGATAAGCTGATGTGGCCAGCTGAGCTCAAAATTATGTACCCCATCTTAAAATAACATTGTAACATAAACTTAAGAGGGGAAGTAAATTGTTTTAATAACAGGAACTGAGAACATCTCCAATACTAGCTCCCATAAAGACAAACTATTGAAGTCATGATGACAAATACCAACAGAGCTTGAACAAAACAAAACCAGTATTACCTCATATTACTACTACACAACTGACACACATAGGATACTTTTAATAATATATGTCACTACAATATTCATATTGAGAAATTCTGTACATATAACTTGTAATTAAAATTGATTGTGATTCCTGGTTCCCTTTGTATTTGAATCAGGACACATATTCATTCATAACAGCAATGAATACATATTGTTATTTGAAAGTTATCAGTGACTCCTTTAAGATATCCTTTAGAGTGTTATATGTATGTGAGTGTCACAGTGTTGTCAAGTGTGGTGGAATAAATTAAATTGTTTATCTGTCTGTTGTTGTTATGACTTACACTTCATCAAACACATACCCTAGACATACAACGTAGTCATCACACTATTCCAGAATAATTCTGACTGAGATATATATATATGTGGCAGCAAGTAAGGTTATCTATAATACACTACTCTTATTAGATATAGATACCTTCACAGCTGATCTCAGTCAGTACACTAAGTCCCCTATAAATATTTATAACATCCCACTTCACCACATATATTGGGGGCTCGCTCTTGGGATTTTGAATCTTTCCCTATTAAAAATATTGGGGGTAATTCACTTCAGGGAATATAAGAATTAAAAGGTATCCTTGGGTGGAATTAAATAAGGTTGAGCTCACGGTGCCTGTGTTGTCCATTAGATATAGAGTTAGAGATTGAATTGTTGGTTAGACATTGTATAAATTTACCTGATAGACAATGGCGGACCTGGCCAAGTTTCGATCTGCTGCTGTTCAGACTGCAAAAGAGTTAGGATTAGATGGGCAAGTTATGGTTGCCTATGTCACTACGGAATGTGACAAATTTATTGAACGCGAAGAAAGAAGGTTTGAAGCCGAAAGAAAGTTAGAGGCTGAAAGGGAAATTAAGAAGTTACAAATTGAGGCTGAGGCTAAGAAATTGGAAGCAGAAAGAGAAGACAAAAGATTGGCTGCAGAAAGGGAAGAGAAGAAATTAGCTGCAGAAAGGGAAGAGAAGAAATTAGCTGCAGAAGAAAGAAGATTGACTGCAGAGAGGGAAGCAGAAAAGGAGGAGAAGAGATTACAAAGGGAACATGAGTTACGACTAAGGGAGTTTGAGTTTCAGGGCCATGCTCCTGAAAATGGTGCCAGTCCCTTTGCCTCTGATGCCACTGCTAGCCAAGGAGCCTCAACCTCGGCTATGAATTTTCATTTAGATCATTTTGTTGAGAAAGACGATGATATAGAGAGCTACCTAAATAGGTATGAACTATTAGCTACCACATATGGGTTAGAGAGAGAAAGGTGGAGCTTAAAGTTATCTCAGGGACTTCGTGGGGCAGCTTATGAAGTTTTTGCAAAAATGAGCAGAGGTGATCAGGAAAATTATGACATGCTAAAGCAGGCTCTTTTGTTAAGATATGAAAAGAATGCAGAATTCTATAGGAAAAAATTTAGGAATGCTAAACTACTGTCAGGTGAAACCTATCACCAGTTCTCTGCACGAATAGAGACATACTTGGAGAAATGACTTCTCTGGGGAAAACCCAAGATCTTAAGGAAATGGTCCTTATAGAGCAATTAAGAGAGTCCATGGCTCCAGACCTGAGAAAGTTTCTCATGGAACAAGGTGCAGAGAGGCTGGGTGAGTTGCTAAATGTTGCTGAAAGGTATCAAGCAGCTCAAGCAGAGGTAACAGGTAATAAAAAGAAACAAGTGGATAACGTTAGGGCACCACAGAACTTTAATAAATTTGATCCTAGGGATCAAAACAAAGGTAAGCACCAGTTTGATAGGCCACGGTATGAAAATAAAAATAAATTCCCACAATTCGATGAAAGGAAATATGATGAAAGAAAATCTTTCAACCAAGGAAAAAGGTGGTGTAAGAATTGTCAGATGGACAATCATGACACTGACCGTTGCAGAAGGAAACCTGTGTATATGGCAACCCTTCAGGCCAGGTCGACCTCAAGACAGGAGGAGGATATTATGTTAGATACCACTCCAGAAGAGATGAGGAAGGCACAGGCTGGGGATAAAACACTCAAGCCTTGTTTCAGGAAATTGTCAACTTGTCATACAACTCCAGGCAAGGGAGATTTTTACATGAAAAACAAGTTGATATATAGGAAGACTGGAGCTAGATCCAAAGGTCAGGGACAGCTGGTTCTTCCTAAAAGATATAGGGCAGACTTAATAAGGAGCCTACATGTGAAACCAGATGGGGACCATGAGAAGATAGGTACCATCATTCAAAAGGTGGCTCACAATTATTATTGGCCCAAAGCAAGATGGGACATTGAGAATTTTGTAGAAAGGTGTAGCATAGCACATGAGGGAACACCCACAAGTGGGAACATGGATCAGGACCTGGACACGCCACGGGGCAAAATTAGGCCTGATAATAAAAAGAAAACTAGATTTGATAAAGTGGACCAAATGGAATGGGAAGCCCCTTTTCACGGACAAGCTTCACTTAACTGTTTTACAATGGCCACTATGCGGAGAGTGCAAAAAGATGTCTTACCCCAGGATAGGCCGACAATCCCTCAATCGGACTTAAACAAACTGGAGGAAGAAGATGTAGAGAGGAAATCTCTCATCAAGAATTTTAAGTGGGGAGAAAGCCCCAAGAAAAGAAAAATTGGTAGCGGTCGTTTTGTGAATGATAATTCTGGGAGGAAAAATCATCACTATAAAGCTTCGAGTGGAAGAGACCATACCGGTGCATGGACAAATGGGTCCACACAATTAAAGGTCCACATGTAGCTTTGTTAAGAACGTGGACTGATGAAAAGGCAGAGGAAAACATTACATCTTCATACCAATATGTGAATGAGCTGACCACTCGTTTAAAAACTGGCTGGAAACTTGCCAATGAAAATTTGAAACAAGCCAGGAAGAAACATGCTGCCTATTATAACAGGAAGGCGAAAGACAGAAATTTGGCTGTGGGAGAGAAAGTACTGCTTCTTTTGCCCGGGAGTCAGAATAAGTTACAAATTGGATGGCAGGGTCCATATACAGTTTTAGAGAAGGTGTCTAGAACAAATTATAAGATAGATAAGAAGGGGAAAGAAAAAATCTATCATGTGAATCTCCTGAAGAAATATTTGGAAAGAGAACATCAGGAAGAGACACACTTGTTGACCTTGTCCATCGCCATGGAGATGAAAAAGGAACCACTTTCATCATTTGAGTATCCATTACACCCCTGTGAGACAGCAGCACAGGTGAAAATCAGTACACATTTAACGAAAACTCAGAAAGAGAGAGTGCAACAGGTTCTAAATAATCATGCAGAGGTGTTAACAGACCGACCAGGGCATACAAACCTATTGGAATATGATATGAAACTGATAGACCCCACACCTGTCTGTATGAAACCATATTCGATTCCGTTTGCTAAGGAGAAAGCTTTGAAGGAAGAGATAGACTATCTATTGAAGGAGGGAATTATTTCACACAGTGAATCCTCATATAGTTCCGGTGTTGTACTCTTAAGGAAGCCCTCTGGAGAACATAGACTCTGTATAGATTACAGGAGACTGAATGCTATTACAGAAGGACAGGTGGATCCATTGCCGGATACAAATCAGCTGTTTGCCAGACTAAATAAAGCTAAATATTTCTCAAGGGTGGATCTGAGTAAAGGATAATATCAGATTCCAGTAAAACCTGAGATCAGACAAAATTGTTGGATGTAAACATTTCGGAGGAACGTAATGAATCCCTGAGTTGCCTCTTTGATTGAGGATATTCCGAATGTTTCATACAGGATAATAAGAAGATTATGGTATCCACTACGAAAACTCTGCTTCACCAGGTATATGTTATCTCCTCATAACGTACATTTTGAGGGAAATATAATGTTCTCTGGACATGTCATTGCGCAGACTCAGAGAAGAGAAATGGTGAATACGGGTTGCGAAGCAGCATTAAGACAAGCATTCACACTTGCGGCTGTTCAGTAACATAACCGAAATATATTATTGGTTGTAGAAGTCTGAGGCAGATTTCAAGAGTAGTGCCTACTCTGAATGGACCCAACTACATAAAACCATGATAGCACCACAGCAGAGTAAAGTCAAGTTGACTTACATTTATCTATGTGTATATAGAATAAAGGACTGACATGGGATGTCTGTTTTAAGAGGGGAGATGTCGTGGAATATTCTAATCCACATATATAAATTAAAAGGTAAATGTAAAGCGTAACAAATAAATTCTAATAAAGAAAAGAGCAATGGTAAAATAACAGTGCTGTCACAAGGAATGTACTCGAAATCCCCTTTGTTTTTATGCTTCGTCTGCAAATTGTAACGCTTTCACGTTGATAGTAAAAGCCTACTATATTATTACCCGCTTTCTTCAATGAAACGTGTGCTGTATTTCTTGGAAAAACATTGAGAGGCAGACTGCGTAATGACCTAAATTAATCCTAACATTAATTATACTGCGTTACCAAAACGAACGAACAGATGGACTCAAATAGAAAGAGAGAGGGAGGGCTGAAAGTCAGGAACGCATGCAACACGCGTCGCGCGATACACAATTACTACTATCACGCGTGTAAGGCCACATGCACTAATTTTTTTTTCAGACGGACAGTGATAAATTCACTACCCTTCCCAGAGTTAGGTTTTAAAATCACGAAAAACGCTTATTAGAAAAGATAACATTAGATGGGTTTACGTTTGAAAACATTACAGTACCCAGACAGCACATCTTCGAAACAGGAGGTCGAAGAAATTGCATATTTTGAACGCAGCCACTTAGCTCTTTTAAAATTTGTATATTTGGGTTCTTTAGGGTTTGCTGACAAAGAATATGTAAAACGTTACGCAAATAGTCTAGGAATTAACAAGTTATAACCAAAACAAAATATTGGGGATGCCTGACAGCATGAAATCATTTCTGCTCATAAAATTTTTTTTATAACGTGTTTGAAAAAACCTTGCGTACGGAAATAGCCTACCATGTAAACTCCAAATTGATTGGAGCGCAACAAATATAAGACTAAACACGATTGGTCGGACTATAAATACTATATTTGGTTGTTAGGGGAGACGTAGGAAGTTAAAATTTCAAAAACCCTTGTCGAAACGTGGCTCCATTGGCCAGACTCGCTGATATACTCACTTAGGAGCGTTAGTTCGAGACCACTAGTTCAAATAAGCTTGATAAAGCAACAGTGCGTTGAAGCCAGCTCACATTTTTGCTAAAATAAAAGCCTGGAACATAAGCAGATGGGAATTTGTGCCAGTATTTGTGCCAGAATTCATTGCTAATCAACGTATCTGTGTTTGTTTCCATGAATTGTGGGACCGTGGTCTTGATGGTATTGAGCAGCACCTGGTCAGAGCTTTGCTGAATCCAGAGTCGGACAGCATACTCCTTGGTCTATTTAGCTATCAGTGAGGTGTCTCCAGAGCACAGGGGAGAAATCGAGCAGAGGAGTCTTTTCCTGCCGCCATCACGCAAGATAAGCTGATGTGGCCAGCTGAGCTCAAAATTATGTACCCCATCTTAAAATAACATTGTAACATAAACTTAAGAGGGGAAGTAAATTGTTTTAATAACAGGAACTGAGAACATCTCCAATACTAGCTCCCATAAAGACAAACTATTGAAGTCATGATGACAAATACCAACAGAGCTTGAACAAAACAAAACCAGTATTACCTCATATTACTACTACACAACTGACACACATAGGATACTTTTAATAATATATGTCACTACAATATTCATATTGAGAAATTCTGTACATATAACTTGTAATTAAAATTGATTGTGATTCCTGGTTCCCTTTGTATTTGAATCAGGACACATATTCATTCATAACAGCAATGAATACATATTGTTATTTGAAAAGTTATCAGTGACTCCTTTAAGATATCCTTTAGAGTGTTATATGTATGTGAGTGTCACAGTGTTGTCAAGTGTGGTGGAATAAATTAAATTGTTTATCTGTCTGTTGTTGTTATGACTTACACTTCATCATACACATACCCTAGACATACAACGTAGTCATCACACTATTCCAGAATAATTCTGACTGAGATATATATATATATGTGGCAGCAAGTAAGGTTATCTATAATACACTACTCTTATTAGATATAGATACCTTCACAGCTGATCTCAGTCAGTACACTAAGTCCCCTATAAATATTTATAACATCCCACTTCACCACATATATTGGGGGCTCGCTCTTGGGATTTTGAATCTTTCCCTATTAAAAATATTGGGGGTAATTCACTTCAGGGAATATAAGAATTAAAAGGTATCCTTGGGTGGAATTAAATAAGGTTGAGCTCACGGTGCCTGTGTTGTCCATTAGATATAGAGTTAGAGATTGAATTGTTGGTTAGACATTGTATAAATTTACCTGATAGACAATGTAAGGCTAAACACGATTAGTCGGGCTACAAATAGTATCTTTTGTTGTTGGGGGAGACGGAAGGAAGGGTACTTTTTTTCAAACGCTTGTGTAAACATGGCTCGATTGGTTAGACCCGCCAATATAGTCAATTAGGAGCGTCAGGTCAACACCACATTTTCAAATAAACTTTCTAAAGCAACAGTGCGTTGAGATTCAGCTTATATTTTGCTAAATAAAAGCCTGAGACAGTGGCAGGTCGGATTTTGTGCCTATTCATTGCCAGTCAACGTAATTCTGTATTATTTCCAAGAATTGTAGGACTGTGGTTCTAAAGTTATTGAGCAGCACCTGGTCTGAGCTTTGCTGAATCTGGAGGCTGACAGCATACTCCTGGGTCCAGATAGCGACTAGTGAGGTGTCTCCAGAACACAGGGGAGTAATCGAGCAGAGGAGTCTTTTCCTGCCGCCATCACGAAAGTTAAGCCTCTGTGGCCAGTGGAGCTCAACATTATGTGTCCTTTCAAAAATTGACATTTTAGTAAAAAAGAGGGACAATACCTTGTTTAAATTGACAGGAACTGTGAACTTTTCCCCCATACTATTTCCCAGATAAACAAACACTTGAAGTCATGATGACAAATAATAACATAGCTTGAAAAAACAAAACCAGTATTACCTCATAGTACTACTACACAACTGACACACATAGGATAATATTAATAAAATATGTCTCTACAAGGTTCATATTTATAAATTATGTATATATAAATTGTGATTACAATTAATTGTGATTCCTGGTTCACTTTGTAGTTGAATCAGGATATATATTAGTGAAAGTAATTAATACATATATATTTGAAACTTTACCAGTGACTCATTTAAGATAGTCTTATAGAGTGTTAAATGTGTGTGAGTGTCACAGTGTTGTCAAGTGTGGTGGAATAAATTAAATTGTTTATCTGTCTGTTGTTGTTGTGACTTACACTTCATCATATACATACCCTAGACATTTAACGTAGTCATCACAATATTCCAGAATAATTCTGACTGAGGTATATAATGTGGTAGCAAGTAAGGTTATCTGTAAAACACTACACCTATTAGATACAGATACCTTCACAGCTGATCTCAGTCAGTACACTAAGTCCCCTATAAATATTTATAACATCCCACTTTACCACATATATTGGGGGCTCGCTCCCGGGATTTTTAATCTTTCCCTATTATAAATATTGGGGTAATTCACTTCAGGGAATAATAGAAATTAAAAAGGTATCCTTGGGTGAAAATAAATAACGTTGAGCTCTCAGTGCCTGTGGTGTCTTTGGATAAGTAATATCAGATTGTATTGTTTAGTTAGACATTATATAAATTTACCTGTTAGAAAATGGCGGACCTGGCCAAATTTCGATCTGCTGCTGTACAGACTGCGAAAGAGTTAGGAATGGACGGGCAAATTATGATTGCTTATGTCACTGCTGAATGTGACAAATATATTGAACGGGAAGAAAGAAGATTAGAAAAAGAGGCCGAAAGAAAGTTAGAGGCTGAAAAGGAAATTAAGAGGTTGCAGATTGAGGCTGAGGCTAAGAGGTTGCAGATTGAGGCTGACAAAGAGGCTAAAGCATTGGAAGCCGAGGAAAGAAGACAGGCTGCAGAAAGGGAAGACAAGCGATTAGCTGCAGAAAGGGAAGCAGAAGATAAGAGATTACAAAGGGAACATGAGTTACGACTAAGGGAGTTTGAGTTTCAAGGCCATGCTCCTGAAAATGGTGCCAGTCCCTTTACCTCTGATGCCACTGCTAGCCAGGGAGCCTCAACCTCAGCTATGAATTTTCATTTAGATCATTTTGTTGAGAAAGACGATGATATTGAGAGCTATCTAAATAGATATGAACTATTAGCTACCACATATGGGTTAGAGAGAGAAAGGTGGAGCTTAAAGTTATCTCAAGGGCTTCGTGGGGCAGCTTATGAAGTTTTTGCCAAAATGAGCAGAGGTGATCAGGAAAATTATGACATGCTAAAGCAGGCTCTTTTGTTAAGATATGAAAAGAACGCAGAATTTTATAGGAAAAAATTTAGGAATGCTAAACTACTGTCAGGTGAAACCTATCACCAGTTCTCTGCACGGTTAGAGACATACTTGGAGAAATGGACTTCTCTGGGGAAAACCCAAGATCTTAAGGAAATGGTCCTTATAGAACAATTAAGAGAGTCCATGGCTCCAGACCTGAGAAAGTTTCTCATGGAACAAGGTGCAGAGAGGCTGGGTGAGTTGCTAAATGTTGCTGAAAGGTATCAAGCGGCTCAGGCAGAGGTATCAGGTAATAAAAAGAAACAGGTGGAAAATTTTAGGGCACCACAGAACTTTAATAAATTTGATCCTAGAGATCAAAACAAAGGTAAGCACCAATTTGATAGGCCACGGTATGACAATAAAAAATAAAACCCCACAATTCGATGAAAGGAAATATGATGAAAGAAAATCTTTCAACCAAGGGAAAAGGTGGTGTAAAAATTGTAAAATGAACAATCATGACACTGACCGTTGCAGAAGGAACCCTATAGTTATGGCCACCCTTCAGGTCAGGTCGACCTCAAGAAAGGAGGAGGATATTATGTTGAATACCACTCCAGAAGAGATGAGGAAGGCACAGGCTGGGGATAAGACCCTCAAGCCTTGTTTCAGGAAATTGTCAACTTGTCATACAACTCCAGGCAAGGGAGATTTTTTACATGAAAAACAAGTTGATGTATAGGAAGACTGGAGCTAGATCCAAAGGTCAGGGACAGCTGGTACTTCCTAAAAGATATAGGGCAGACTTAATAAGGAGCCTACATGTGAAACCAGATGGGGACCATGAAAAAATAGGTACCATCATCCAAAAGGTGGCTCACAATTATTATTGGCCCAAGGCAAGATGGGACATTGAGAATTTTGTAGAAAGGTGTAGCATAGCACATGAGGGAACACCCACAAGTGGGAACATTGATCAGGACCTGGACACGCCACGGGGCAAAATTAGGCCTGATAATAAAAAGAAAATAAATTTGATAAAGTGGACCAAATGGAATGGGAAGCCCCTTTTCACGGACAAGCTTCAATTAACTGTTTTACAATGGCCACTATGCGGAGAGTGCAAAAAGATGTCTTACCCCAGGATAAGCCGAAAATCCCTCAATCGGACTTAAACAAACTGGAGGAAGAGGATGTAGAGAGGAAATCTCTCATCAAGAATTTTAAGTGGGGAGAAAGCCCCAAGAAAAAAATTGGTAGCGGTCGTGCGGTCGTTTTGTGAATGATAATTCTGGGAAGAAAAATCATCACTATAGAGCTTCGAGTGGAAGAGACCATACCGGTGCATGGACAAATAGGTCCACAAAATTAAAGGTCCATATGTAACGCTGTTAAGAACGTGGACTGATGAAAAGGCAGAGGAAAATATTACATCCTCATACCAATATGTGAATGAGCTGACCACTCGTTTAAAAACTGGCTGGAAACTTGCCAATGAAAATTTGAAACAAGCCAGGAAGAAACATGCTGCCTATTATAACAGGAAAGCTAAAGACAGAGATTTGGCTGTGGGAGAGAAGGTACTGCTTCTTCTACCCGGTAGTCAGAATAAGTTACAAATTGGATGGCAAGGTCCATATACAGTTCTAGAGAAGGTGTCTAGAACCAATTATAAGATAGATAAGAAGGGGAAAGAAAAAATCTATCATGTGAATCTCCTGAAGAAATATTTGGAAAGAGAACATCAGGAAGAGACACACTTGTTGACCTTGTCCATTGCCATGGAGATGAAAAAGGAACCACTTTCATCATTTGAATATCCATTACACCCCTGTGAGACAGCGGCACAGGTGAAAATCAGTACACATTTAACGAAAACTCAGAAAGAGAGAGTGCAACAGGTTCTAGATACTCATACAGAGGTGTTAACAGACCGACCAGGGCATACAAACCTATTGGAATATGATATGAAACTGATAGACCCCACACCTGTCTGTATGAAACCCTATTCGATTCCTTTTGCTAAGGAGAAAGCTTTGAAGGAAGAGATAGACTATTTGTTGAAGGAAGGAATTATTTCACACAGTGAATCTTCGTATAGTTCCGGTGTTGTACTCTTAAGGAAGCCCTCTGGAGAACATAGACTCTGTATAGATTACAGGAGACTGAATGCTATTACAGAAGGACAGGTGGATCCATTGCCGGATACAAATCAGTTGTTTGCCAGACTAAATAAAGCTAAATATTTCTCAAAAGTGGATCTGAGTAAAGGATACTATCAGATTCCAGTAAAGCCTGAGGTTAGACCATACCTAGCTTTTAGTACCTCAGAAGGACACTATGAGTTTAATAGATTGCCATTTGGATTGAAGAATGCGCCTAGTGTCTTCTCTAGAATGATGAGAAAATTATTGGACCCTCTGAATAATCCATGTATCACAAATTTCATGGATGATATCCTTATAGCAACAGAAACATTTGAGGAACACATTGACTCTCTGAACATGCTGTTTAATCGACTTAGGGAAGCGAATTTAACAGCCCGACCAACAAAATGTTGCGTTGGATGTAAAGAATTGGAATTCTTGGGACACACAGTTTATCAGGGAAACATGACCCCTGACCCAAAGAATTTAGAGAAACTAAGAAAGCCCCGAGACCACAAACCAAGAAAGACGTGAGATCCTTTGTCTCATTATGTGGTTTCTACCAAAAGTATATCAAAAACTTTAATTCCATATGTGCACCGTTAACTGATTTGACACGTAAGGGAAATCCAGATCGAATTACATGGACACCCCAATGTGAAATGGCTTACCAAGAATTGAAGGAAAAGCTCACAAGTAAACCTATTTTGAAATTACCTGACTTAAGTCAAGAATTCATAGTAAGGACAGATGCCAGTAATATTGGGTTAGGAGCAACTTTGCTACAGAAATCAGATGCATTGGATGGGGAATTAAGCCCAGTGGCATATGCTAGCAGGAAGTTGAATAAAGCTGAAACCAATTACTCAACTAGCGAAAAGGAATGTCTTGCAGTAATATGGGCGATAAAGAAATTCAATATTTATCTGTATGGTAAGGCATTTAAGTTGCAAACGGATCACAAACCCTTGTCGTTTCTAGCGCAAGCTAGACATGAAAATTCTAGATTACTCCGTTGGTCATTACTGATGCAACCATATGAGTTTAGCATAGAGTATATAAGTGGAAAAACAAATCTGGGAGCGGATTTTTTAAGCCGCCATCCGTGTGATGAGAATCACCCTAAACCCCAGGAAAGATAATAAATTTCTCTATGTGTATATGGAATTATAGACTGACATATAACGTCTGTTTTAAGTGGGGAGAATTTGTCGTGTGAAATTCTAATCCACATATATAAATTAAAAAGTAAATGTAAAGCCTAACAAATAACTTCAATAAAAGGAAAGAAGAATGGTAAAGAACAGTGCTGTCTCAATGACTGTACTCGAAATCCCCCTTGTTTTCTAATTCGTCTGCAAATTATAACGTTCCACGTTGATAGTAAAAGCCTACAGCAGCATACACGCTTTCTACGATAAAACGTGTACTGCATTTCTGTCGTGTGGTGAGTCACTGGGGCAACTACGACAGTAGTTTTTGCCAGGAATAGTCTATGAGATATAAATTATCCCCCCTATGAAATAGACAAATTATAGTAAGTGTCAGTCTAGGAGATAATCCCTCGAAATGCCAACAAATTTTGCAATTATCGCAATTGTAAAGCAGGGATGAAAATGTGATTTATCACACTTCTAAGTCCGGGTTCACTAATCCCGGACGAGCCCCCAATTTTCGTGTGGTGAGTCACTGGGGCAACTACGACAGTAGTTTTTGCCAGGAATAGTCCATGAGATATTAGATATAAGGTCTCTAGAAATTGGCTCGTTAAGAAAGAAAAAAAGACCTATTCGAGATAGGGACAAGAAGACAGGAATGCGAATGCTTTCCACTAGACAGTGTTTTCTAATCAATTATGGAAAGAGTTCTGTTTCCCCACGACCTTAGCTCTGCCCTTAGATCCCGTAAAGAAAAAGCCCCCAACCTCATCTGAGTAGAGAAAGGTTCCTATAGGTGAATATGTAACACCGACAGCACGAGTGATACATTAACAAACTCTTGATAATGATCAACTGATCGTTGGGTTTATTAATGAAATATCCACACATATAGGGTTAGTAATGGTTAGAACGTGATGATGGTGAAAGACGATTCACACAAAACACACAGATGAGATAATAAAATTACAGTTAATTAAGTAATAGTTAATTAAGGATGAACTGGTGTAGAGTGAAATGATGATGTGATATGATACGTGTTACCAAAATGGTGAGTACTCTACGCAGTCCATGTGTCTCTAAATGCTTCTCCTAGATATGAGGATTCACATGTATGCATAAAATGTCCCAAGTTGTTATACGTTATGTCGAATCATCTCATCTCTCATCTCAACCCATAACCCGTCATGGTGGAAGCATCAGCAGACAGGGTCCTCCACTGCTAATGTCGAATGGGGTATCTCTAAGTCGAGGACGTTCTGATGAATACTGTTGTCGTACGGAGAACGCTGACGAGATATTTATGTATATTCCTTCACTGTTTGAGTATATCTCTGTAGTGTGGATCAACAGTTAATAGTTGTCATATGAACAAAAGGTCTGTGGTCTAATCTCCCGACGGTACTGGTCAGACTGGATATCTTCACGAAATGTTAGTGATATGTAGACTCATAATCTTGCGTATGTAGTCGTGATTCATATACTTTCGAGTCTGCTTCATAAAATGCGCTTAAGAGTGTGTTGCACGTGGTATAAATATGCGATTCCTCTTTTGAGCTCTTTTGCTTGACTTCAGATAATAATGATCTTTCGAGTGATTAGAGTTTATGATGACTCTGTATTGAACTTGTGATAACGATGCATTGAACTTGTGATAACTCTGTATTGCACTTGTGAGCAAGCAGTATATGGTGACGAAAAATGCTGCGTCCACCTTATGACTTGTGGGTGAGACAATATTCCTTTTAAATTGAGGAATGAAAGATGTCCTATGGCGAATTCTGCTAGCCAAATGTCCGTTTTTGATAACTTATTTCTGGTTAGACGTCAGACACGTTGCGTGTAGACTCAGACTTCTGATGAACTGAAGACACACAAAAGTCTTCGTAAGTTTTTCACATTTAACATCACTGGTTGACTTTCATTTAAACTACTGCTCATTATTCATCTCCCTCTCTCTGAGTTCAATTCTAATGATGTTAAATATCTTGTGCATGAGAGTGTGTGCATATGGGAGACTGTGATGATGATAAAGGTGAAATATGAACTATTAATTACCTTCTATCATCCTATCATCTTCTATGAAAATCTTCTGATTTTATTAATCAGTTATGCCAAGAATTATTTGAAACTTTATCTTCCGCACATTTTAGCTGTGAGGTTAAAATAAACAAAATTAAGAAAATGTATTAATAAGTATAAGATCTACTAACCTTCTTTTCCCTTCGCAAAATCCTTTAAGAACACAATTAATCACGGAACTGAATTATCATCCACTCTGCATAAACACGTGTATTAGGCTATGCTAAATTTTTTTTGGGTTTGATCTCTTCCTCACAAGGTAAAAAAACCTGGACTGCCTCACTCTAGTAGATTATGCGGTATTATATATTTCTGGAAGTCCCCCTGTCCAGGCTGGGCGTCCAATGTGGTCAACCTTTTCCACGCTCTTTGTCTGAACCGCGGCCACGTATTTTCCCCTGGACCAATCTGGGCGTCAATGTGGTGTCACAGAAATTACAGTTTGATTAGGATGACCATATGTGTTTTTACCAGATTTATCACGATACAATGTGGGCTTCAAATGATAATGTCAGGCATGTGGACTCAATCAAAGGACTTTATTTCCCCCGACGAAAGAACAAATGTGGTTCTCTAGATACCGGTCGCGAGTAATCACAACAATGAAATAGCAAATGTGGATCGCAAATATGAGATGAGAGAGCAAATGTCGGAGAAAATACAGTATGAAGAATGTAGGAAAAGATGGAGCAATAAGGCCTTTGCGCTCGTTTATCACAATTTCTAAGAAAAACCTTGAGATACGCAAGCTGACCTATATTTAATATTCCATTCATGTCATTTTATACACTAACACGCGTCTCGCTATACAATTACTACCATCACGCGTGTAAGGCCACAAGCACTAGCTTTTTTCAAATCGACAGTGATAAAAAACACTACCCATACGAGAGTAAGGTTTAAAAAGCTTACAAAACGCTTATTAGGAAACATGACATTCTACTTTTTTATGTCTGAAATCCTGACATTAGTAAGACAGTACAGCAGACACCATAAAGTTTGGAAGTGAGGAGGTGGCAACAGCACTACTATCCTAGAAGAAAATGCATATTTTGAACGCAGCCACTTAGCTCCTTTAAATTGGTATATTTGGGTTCCTTAGGACTTGCTGACAAATAATATGTTAAACGTTACGCAAATAGCCTAGGAATTAACAAATTATAGCCAAAAGAAATAGTGAGGGTGTCAGACAACCCCAAAATCAGAATCGCTCAGTGGCAGATTTTGACACCACCATTGTACGGGAAATAGGTCCCCATGTTAAACCCTATTTGATAATTTTTTTAGTAAAATGTAAGGCTAAACACGATTATCCCGGCTATACAAATACTGCTATCATATATGTGTTGTTCTAGGGGGAGACGGAAGGAAGGGTATATTTTTTTCAAACCTTGTGTGAAAACATTAATACATGCTCGATTGGTTAGACCCGCCAATATAGTCAATTAGCCAATACGTCACTGTCAACACCTACATTTTCAAATAAACTTTTTCTAAAGCAACAGTGCGTAGTAACCATTGAGATTCAGCTTATATTTTTCTAAATAAAAGCCTGAGACAGTGGCAGGTCGGATCATTTGTGCCTATTCATTGCCAGTCTGTAAAATAATTCTAAATTATTATTATAGGAGTTACAACCTTCATGAATTGTGGGACTGTGGTCCTAAAGTTATTGAGCAGCACCTGGTCTGAGCTTTGCTGAATCTGGAGGCTGACAGCATACTCCTGGGTCCAGATAGCGACTAGTGAGGTGTCTCCAAAACACAGGGGAGCAATCGAGCAGAGGAGTCTTTTCCCGCCGCCATCACGAAAGTTAAGCCTCTGTGGCCAGTGGAGCTCAACATTATGTGTCCCCTCAAAAATTGACATTTTAGTAAAAAAGAGGAACTATACCTTGTTTAAATTGACAGGAACTGTGAACTTTTCCCCCATACTATTTCCCAGATAAACAAACACTTGAAGTCATGATGACAAATAATAACATAGCTTGAAAAAACAAAACCAGTATTACCTCATAGTACTACTACACAACTGACACACATAGGATAATATTAATAAAATATGTCTCTACAAGGTTCATATTTATAAATTATGTATATATAAATTGTGATTACAATTAATTGTGATTCCTGGTTCACTTTGTAGTTGAATCAGGATATATATTAGTGAAAGTAATTAATACATATATATTTGAAACTTTACCAGTGACTCATTTAAGATAGTCTTATAGAGTGTTAAATGTGTGTGAGTGTCACAGTGTTGTCAAGTGTGGTGGAATAAATTAAATTGTTTATCTGTCTGTTGTTGTTGTGACTTACACTTCATCATATACATACCCTAGACATTTAACGTAGTCATCACAATATTCCAGAATAATTCTGACTGAACGAACGAACGAACGAACGAACGAACGAACTTTATTTTCAAAGGGTTAAGAATTGGGCACGCAGGCCCGTCTGACATTCTGCCCTTCCTCTCTCTCTCATCATGTATACTGTATCCTTTCATCCTCACATTTACTTTAAGCATTATTAAGGCATTTATCATTATAAAAGTAACATAACATCAAACATTTGCAATAATCATCATAATTAAAGTATGTTTTTAAAATAAATAAATAAAGATAGATAGATAGATAGATAGATAGATAGATAGATAGATAGATAGATAGACAGATAGACAGACAGACAGACAGACAGACAGACAGACAGACAGACAGACAGACAGACAGACAGACAGACAGACAGACAGACAGACAGACAGACAGACAGACAGACAGACAGACAGACAGACAGACAGACAGACAGACAGACAGACAGACAGACAGATAGATAGATAGATAGATAGATAGATAGATAGATAGATAGATAGATAGATAGATAGATAGATAGATAACGAACGAACGAAACGAAAACTATACTTTCAAAGGATTAAGAATTGGGCACGCAGGCCTGTCTTACATTCTGCCCTTCTTCTCTCTGTCATCTTACATACCGTATCCTTTCAATAGCACATGTATTTTTAGCATTATTTAAGCGTACAAAATTATCGAGGTAAAATAATAACATCTCGTAAACATAAAGGAACTGGAAAACGTTGTGTCCTGTAAACAGTAAATTAATATTAGACAACAATCGGCAGAAGGTATGTTTTCAGGCACGGCATCGTTGGGGAATTGGTTTGCCTTCCCTCTTATCCCTACTCTCTCAGCCACTTGGACTGCAACAAATAAAACAACAGACGTGAGTGGAGTAGGGTCTTGGTCAGCTCTGGGTTGAACCCCGTACCTTCCAAGCGACAACTATGGGTCGCCTAGCTGCAATTCTCTAATCACACTGACCCTAATTTGTAAACATCCAGACATAATCAAATTTTTAAGGGGGGGGGGGGGGGGGAGGGGGGGGGGAAAATTAATTAAAATAGATTTAAAAAAAATTTAATACCTTAGAAAAAAAAAAAATTACAAAAAAAAACACAAACAAACACAATCAAAACATTTCAAACAGTAAATACGACTTAACATGAAACGTAATCAGATAATGTTGGCATATAAAAACTTGTGACAATTTGGAAATCTGCTGCTGAATTAGCTGGGACTTCATGTGTTGTCAGCGCATGCGGAAAATGTTCCCACAGGTGATAAGCTTTGAGTCCCAAGCAGATACTGCCACAGGGAGTGAATTGTTGACGCCTCCACTACACGAGATCCAGTTTTATGACCTATGCTCCTTAGGGAGGTAAAGGGTATTGACTGAAAGATGAGAATCATGCATATAGGCCCGCCTTGCATTTATGCCCTTCCTCTTACTCATCTTTTATTGCTAGGTATCCAGGTACATTCTCCAGCATACTTAAGGGTATTAGTTCAGAGGGCGATTGCAAACATTATAAGTAGTAATAAATGCATACATTACAGTATCTGATTACAATTAAGAAGTAAGGTATATTAAAATGAAAAACTAGATCATCAGACCCTCCATACAGTGTATTAGATAATAATAATTCGAAACATAATCCCTTAGGGCGGCATATAATCCGCACTCATAATGTATTTGAACAGGCTACGATTATATGAGTAGGGACTGTGCATGTTTTTCAATGATTGGTTGTCATGTGGAAGATTGTTCCAAAGATGAGCAGCTGAGTAAGCCAAGCTCTTCTTGTACAAATCTAGCCTCGGCTTGGGTAAATCTAACTGGTGTTAAAAAAGCGCTGACTACGTTTTTTTCATTGAATTTGAAAAGTGGCCACAGATTACGTTGGAGCATTATGTGACAAGATTTTGTGAGCGAATTTAGCTTTGTTAAATAGGAAGCGCTTTTCTAAGGGGTAATATTTTAAGATAGTTAT
The DNA here is from genome assembly GCA_024509875.1 of Oreohelix idahoensis. Classification (NCBI taxonomy): domain Eukaryota; kingdom Metazoa; phylum Mollusca; class Gastropoda; order Stylommatophora; family Oreohelicidae; genus Oreohelix; species Oreohelix idahoensis. Next base: position 32,279 of record JAMPIV010019134.1, read on the forward strand.
ATAGATCTATACAATGTGTTTGGTGTTTATCAGCAACTAGGGCGCAACGTTTTGCACGTTTTTGAAAAGTGAATGAAGCCTTTTTTGTGTTGGATATGGAAACAACCATCCCAGATTGTGGAACAATAGTCTAGGTATGTTTGTATGTGAGATGTGTAGACATTTTCCTTGCCCCCCTCATCCAGGAAGTGTTTGATTTTGGCTAATTGGTAAACTTTTTGTGCCGTTAGCTTTGTGAGTGCACTTACATTGGAGGTGAGTTCCAACTTAGGTGCTGGTCAACAGTTAGACCTAGAGTTTTTATGTTCATTTACGTTTTCAATTAGTGATGTTCCAATGTAGAGCTGAAGTGTTGTTTTCTGCGAGTTTTGTAGTTTTTGTCTGGTTGATATTAACATACATTTCGTTTTACTAATATTTATTTGCATTCGATTCTCGTTGCTCCACTTAATAATATTATGTGTATCAGTTTGTAAAGATAGTTCTAGTGCAGTGCAACTTTTGTCACTAGTGTAAACAGTACAGTCATCGGCAAACAGGTCACAGGATGAATGTTTGATGTGCAGAGGAAGATCATTAATGTATACGGCAAAGAGAAGAGGGCCGAGAATAGAGCCCTGGGGAACACCGATATCGACAACAGTTGGGTTGGACAAAGAATCATTGTAAGACACCACTTGTTGTCTGTCTGTCAGGAATGATTTAATTAACTTCACCAGTTTATGATGTACTTTCATTGTTTCTAATTTTCTGATTAAAATAGTATAATGTGGTAGCAAGTAAGGTTATCTGTAAAACACTACACCTATTAGATACAGATACCTTCACAGCTGATCTCAGTCAGTACATTAAGTCCCCTATAAATATTTATAACATCCCACTTTACCACACTGAGCAAGAATGTGTTTTAAATAATATGATAGTCCCAGTATTAGCCAAGTTATTGAGAAAATACTAAATGTCTACGGAATCGCGACCAGACAGACTGTTGTTCCTGCTTGTTTTTTTCATAACGTTAGTGGGAACACCGGCTTAGAAGGGAGGCATTGAGGTAAATTCAAATTCGCTTGGCTAACAAGAGTATAGGAGGAGAGGGGAGCGGTAGGAAAAGTGTTACCAAAAACTAACATCGTTTTGTATTGGCATAACTAAAGCAGACTGGCCAATCGACTACCAGACGCAGAGTATGTTTGGAATTATTTTTGTTTTTCAAAAACTGCATTTGAATTCTGGTAGTCGCAAGCTTTCGATTGGCCAGTGCTACTAAATATTAGCAAAAAGCTTTCACTATTCATTGCCAGTTGAACAATATTTTTCATTCAAATACGCTGAGAACAGCTGTGTTAAATTTAAACTTAAATATAAAGAAGTATTCACAGTCTGGGCAGTGCAGAGGAAACTGAGGCCACTTCTTTGCAAAGTCAGCGTCATTTGTTTATATTTCTTGAATTTTGTGGTAAGAATGCTTTATGAATTTAATATGTTTAATCCCATTGCCAAAGTTAGATACTGCTATTAAGAAAAAGTGAAGGACGTGCCGGGAGCAGACATTGTTGAGTCCTCACATTGAAATGTATCTAACTGATGTATGTTGTCATGATTATGTTTGAATATTATTGTATTAGAATATATTAGTAAGCCTCCGTGTTCCATGAACACTGTTCAACATGCCTGAAGCATTTATATTTAAAAAGGAAAAGAAGAGAAAATCATATAAAAGGAAATGTGGTTACCCCACATTATTTTATTGAGGAAAACTATGTAAACATACAGTGGCGTATCTGCCATAGGGACCTGAGGTGTGGTCACAGCAAGGTGGGAGTCATGTAAAATTAGGGGCGAGTGCACCTGTAATGCACGCGAGGCTGACCCCATATCACCGTAGGGAAATAAATAATATCAAAAGTGATCAGATATAAAAGACCAGGGTGTCCTTTTGTTGCAGAGGTTTTGTTTCCTGTTGCCAGCTGGTAACAGGAAACCTGAGGAGTGACGATAACGCCAAGAAGTCTCCGACAATTCATGTATGCTGGTTAAAAGATAACAGCAGGAGCTTGGGCGTGTGATGTGATATCGATATTACTGCAACTACACACTATCTTACCATTCAACAAGAAAACCCCAGGTGATATGTTAAGGACCTGGGTATATCTGACAGTTTCGTTTTAAATAAACACTGGTATTTCAAATCATACTCAGGAAGTTTATGGGGTATGATGATAATACAGCCCCTCATACACAGTGACTCTCCCTCTTAGATGAATAAAGTGTAAGCTGTGAACATTACAACAGGAAAGACAGATATTAACTTTATAGTTATTGGGCAGATTGTCCACACATTTTTAGTTGATCTTTTCTGTAAACTATCTTGTCCTCATTTTCAAAGACCTGTCCAAAAGATATGATTGGACAGGCAAAATAAAATGTACATAAAAAAATATTCAATTTAAAGAAAAACTTAACCACTGGTTTTTATTCACTTCCTCATAGAAACTTAAAGTGTTTTTGTGTTGTGTACCATCATCTCATTTCTCCCCTAGACACTAGGTACATCATACACCAGACACTAGAGCCAAAATAGTGACCGTGTGAGATCTAGGGAGGTAGCGTTAGGTTCCCTGCACATAATTCATCATCATCATTTATAGAGTCAGGGGCCTACATGTGCTTGACCTCACACGGTTAATACATACACGGATTTCATTCTTTTAGGATACCATCATAACCTCCCCAGCAAAATCTAACTTTGCTACAACACCACAAAGTCACTGCCGGAAATGTTATTTCCTTTCCCGTGCCGTAATTTTTAACATTGTGGTTATCTTCCAACATTCCAGTGAAATCGGCCTCGTATTTGGGTTCGTTATGTTTGCGACAAACACCATCTTTCATCCATATTAAAAAACCCCAACAACATGGCTGTCATGGCAATTTCTTCCATCCGTGTTCACGAATTAAACGGCTGTTATCTATCTTCCCCGACAAACCTCTGGGTTAACAATAAGTGTGTCGCTGAATGTAGACTGTGGTCAGAGAGTAACTGCACAAACACGTCGAGAAAACAGGTAGCCGTACGGAGTGACAAGATATGATAAGACAACCTTGGTTAATGACAGCAAAAAAAATGTGATAAGGAGCGGGCGAGAAAAAATGAAAGGAAAGGCACAGGAGAGAGTTGAAGGAGATCACAGGAAAATGTAACGATCGATGACAAAGACTTGTCACAGAGTGAACATAATGAATTGGATGAATTAGAGAACTCTAGTGTGCTGCAAAATTAGTAAGTAGAAATGTATATCATTAGATGTGACGTTGGGTGTCGTAAGACAGCCTGGAAGTAAGATTTATTAGATTATCTCTCTCTCTCTCTCTCTCCAAGTCCACTCACATATTTATTTTCTTAAGAGCACCCTCTCTAGCAGCCCTCCCTACTAAAAGAGAAATCAGTAAGAATGATTGAGTCAGAAGAGACTGAATAAAAGGAAAATTGAAGAAGTCTGAACCAGCAATAACTAAATGTGAATAAAGAATTAATAATTTTTTTTTTTAATCTCAGGAAGAACAGCAATATATCAGATACCAAATCAACAGATGCATAGACCAAAAGAAAATACACAGCATACAAAGATGCTACTAGGCGTATGGGATAGTCCTTCTAACACTGGGAAACAGCTTGAGTGGATCTTATTCTCGCACTGTTTGTGAATTTAACGAGAAATAAAAGAACTTTACCATCCAAATCTGTTGACGATTTTCCAATGTGGTATTACTTGCCACAAGATACTGTCTTATGCCGAGATTGAATATGTGGTTAATGGACCACACATGCTATGGGTTATGTAGTCGACAGGTTGCTGCTGATGGGATATCACTGCTGATGATACAACTCGTTAGCGTGGTTTGGCTAGGCTAGTATTAAGTAAGCGTTCTACCGATTTTTGCTGAGTAATCTGCCGTATGGAATTTTAGAAGAGACTTTGTCGATCCCCCGGTATTTTCTTGTTTCCTCACTCTCGTATAAATAACTTTCTGCTTTCAGGTATCTAGCAAATCCAGCCCTGAAACCCGCAAGGGAAAACAAGGAAGTCCAAATCCAACAGGCACTATGTTAATGTTTCGTCTCCGCAATAGGATATGAAGTCTCAGTACTACTTCTCTAGTCGACGGATTTATTGGGCGAATAGTAAGAGAGTGGTTTTTACAGCTAAACTATCTTTTGACATTGTACCGTCTCGTCAGCGCACCGCTTCGCTTACCTGAGCGAGGGAGCGGTATTTCTGACCGTACTCAATGATTTAAGGTAGAAGTATACCCAGAAAAGCTGAAAAAAAATAAAAATCCAACAATTTTCATTTTCATGCTTTAAATCATCGTCAACATGTTCTTGAACTAAAAATAATTCATAGAAGCTTAGAGATACTCTGGTTTGATAGGAATCAGTGTTTTTCTACACACGCCCCCTTGAGTGATTTGCATAGCAACCAATGTTTATAGTTGGTTACCATGTGAATAATGCCCCAACAAGAAGGTGCGTAATTGTAAAACTGCGAAATTATAATTATACATAGGCAACAGGAAAAAGATATTTATAACTTTTCCACGGGGAATCACTCAATGATTTCTTGTGAATTTTTCAAAAGTGTGTGTGCTAGAAAGCTTTGATCGTAAATTTCAACATTTGTTACATGCATAGTGCATTTTCACCAACATCAACTCTATTTATTGCTAGTTTTTTATACTGATTCTGTATAATAGTAGTTAGCAAGCTTTTTGTTCACAATGAGAAATAAGACAAAGACTGGGAGGCGTGTACACCAAAAAACCGTTGCCTGAAAATGAGACACCTATTGTCGATAGTGACGCTATAAAACCTCTGTGCTCCTCAGCAAAGAAAATAAAGGTCATAAAGGTCCCAAGAAAGTGAAGGACAAGCTAAAAATGAACAACAAAGGAAATGGGTTTTATCCTTATGGATGTAAAACTACTGTTTGGGTTTTTATCCTAACTTTAGATGTGACAAATGTTATCAGTACTCACTGACCTGTGAGATCGTCGAAGAGACTCGGAATGGCTTTTGTCATGAAATCAGTATCAAGCGCACAAACAGTGGCGAATGGACTGCCAATTTCAATACTTCTGATGTTTCATCTTCAGCTACTCACAAACAAAGAAGTAAATGTGCGAATGGTGGCATTTGTGCGTTCTATTGGGAAAGGCCACAGTGCATTGCAGAATTTTTCGATATACATGAACACAAGTCAGCCCATGGCGAAGAAAGCATACAGGAGAACGCTGCACAGGATCTATTCAGCAAGTAAGGACATTGCAATGGAAAGACCCTGAGAGCACTGAAAATGGGATTCATAGACACTGCAGCTGCAGTAGAAGGAGACCTTTATTCAACAGGAGCTCATTAAACTTCATTTTGTGAGTTCTTTTTCTGTTTTTCTTTGTTTTTTCGGAATTGTCTTTTTAGCATAATTGGTGATCTTTGAAACAAGATATCTCTGGATCTGTACATTCAATTGACATGAAAATTAACACAGTTGGTTATCATATAATCTTACAGATTATGACCTAAAATGGATACAATTGAATTCAAAATTTTAGTTTTATGACCATCATGCATATATAATGAGGCACAAATATCAAACATTCAAGAAATATAAATTTTGAAAATTCATTACAAATCAACCTTTCGGTCAATATCTGTTATTTTAGGTCAAAACCTCAAGCTATATATACTAATTCAATTTGCCAAGTTTCAGTCAGATCCTTTTAAAAATAACATAGTTATGATGTTTTAAAAAAGGTGTATAATTTATTCACTACGGCGGCCATATTGGATAGCTAATTTGCATAATTAATGAGGTCATTATGTGGACAAAAATGTTAAGTCCATACTAACACTATACCCATGGTTGTTTGATTCTGAGATGAAAATTTGAGTTTTTTACCCTACAAGGTAGTCTACTACCTTAAGTTCGACCTGAAAAGAGACTATTTCCCCAGGTTAGTGGACATGGCACAATTCGTTTCTTTGTCCAGGTGCGAGGACTGATGCCGATAAAACTAAAAGAATGGGCACAGGAATCTAGGTTCCTGCATGCAGATGGTCTGTTGCATAATAATAAGCTAACTTAACTCCCGTGGACCAGAAGGAGTTGCGTCACAGGCTAAGTCCAGGGAATAGCTAACAAGCTTAGACTTTGCCAGGGTGAGGAGCACTGAGAAGATAAAGAAAAATACGACAGCTGGCGTTATTGAAGTCATCGATGGAACCCGCGGGGAGGTAACTCATAAGATTGACAAGAGTAAAAGTGAAAGTGGTTGGTACTTAACCTAGAGACAAGAAATGGGGGTCAACATACGGGGAAAATTAGATCATTCAATTAACTGTCATTCTATGACACTCCGTAATTTCCAGTAATTAATTCTATTTATCTGCCAGCGGAGTTCCCGTGGGTCTCTGTTGAGACTAAGTAACAATCGAACTACTGCTCTCTCTCTCTCTCTCTCTCTCTCTCTCTCTCTCTCTCTCTCTCTCTCTCTCTCTCTCAGGCATGACGTAAGAGGCTAATAATATGACGTTGTGCACAGGGATGGTAACCTCATCATATAAAACAGACTGCTACAAAAACCGGCGCTGCCAGAGCACATAAATGCTTTTGTGCAAGCTTTGTACTAGGGATACCACTGTAGCAGTCGCTCAGTGCTCCAGAGAGCGAAAAGGGCAGGGATGATGTGTGATGATGGTGAATTTTGTTTGTGGAGTAACGGACAGAGCTCCACATGGACATACTGAGAACAGTAGAATCAGTGACAAATGGAGACGAATACTGGAGGCATAACTCCACAATGAAAGAGTTACAAACGGAAGTTGTGAGAGAAAGAGATATGGGGAAGAAAGAGAAATAGAGAGAGAGACGAGAGAGAGAGGTAGAAGAAAGAATCATATGAATTTTTTTTTTCGCCTCTAGTGCACCGTCATGTAAGTCTAGGACTTACAACCTTGAGCTGATGGCATGGGTCAGGAAGAATTGGCGTAAGTTTGTTGAAGACCTATGCTCCTTAGGGAGGTGAAAGGTGAAGAAAGAATAACGATTGTCGTCGAAGACTCTATGATGCTGAAATGGCATGACATTCGAAACGATTCCCAAAATGTGTGTATTTAAAAGTACTTTTTTTCTTGGCATCCAGAACATTGAAAAGCGGCAAAATCCAAATTGGGCATTCAAGCTTGTGAACTAATCAGAGCATTTAATTATACAAACCTAGTATGTCTTCAATTACGGGCATATATTACAAACAATTTTAGTGATCTTGATTGGTGCCCCGTTCTTAGTAACAAGCATTACTCGTGATGCCCAGTCCAACCGAGAACGTTTAATGATACTATCTCTCAATATATTTTCGATTGCGGTCTCAATAATTTGAATATAATAATTTGTCACTTGATTCTATTTTTTTATATAGATTGTTGCTTGAGAATGACATGTAGCACTTGGACTGATTAATTGGAGCAATACAACAATCAAGTTATAGAAGGACGGGGGCATGATATTCTCAACTTCTGTTTAATTTAAGATGGGATCGGGAGGTTTCCGACACCTTAACGCAGGGTTCTCAACCTTTTTTTGTTAATGGCCCCCTTCTGAGCCTCATTTACCTCTGTGGCTCTCCTCATAGTCGCTGTTAGCTGGAAAAAGGTACTTTACCATCTTACTGTGGCCCCTAGAAATTTGGAATGGCCCAGATTGAGAACCACAGCCTTAACGAAACACGGCATGACAAAACGCCATATCACAGGCCATGAACTAAATCAGAAAGCGATAATAATCAGTTATAATCGATACTTTAAGATATTATCTGATGTAAAATGCAGCTCTGGGGTGAAGTGCAGAATAGTCCAGGTAAAAATTAATTGTATTTTATGCAATAGCTCTTTGTACATGGAAGTAAGAAAGAAAATTCTTCACTGTTATATAGAACCTGGCCTGACATACGGAAGTGAGTCATGGACAATTAGTAAACAAGTAGAAAAACACTAGAGGCCACAGAGATGTGGTTTTACAGAAACATTTTTAAAATACCATGGACAGCAACAACAACAAAAAAAGATGCCATGAAAGGGGGATATGCGCAAAGGAAGCTTACTGGACAGTTCGACATCGCGGCATTGAAAGAGGACATCAATAGAATTGATAAGCAGACCTTGAGACAGGAAGTTTAGGAGACATATGATCGCCAACGCCAGACGTGGTACTTAAAGAAGAGGTGGAATGTAAAAAGACAGAAAGTTCATTACTTTGGTTAATTTTAGAACACGTGCATTTATTATTATTATCTTTATCTTTTCCCTACGGTTCTTGAACTACAAAGTCGACCCTTAAAAAAAAAGGACTCATTCGAAACAATAATAATACAGTTTGATAAGAGTTGATTGAAACTATAATGAGAAGAATATACGTATACATATGTGACAGTGCGAAGACGATGTGTGAAGAATAATGGTAGTACGGGTGGGGTTCGTTTGTAATGTTGTCGTCACTCTCTCTGGCCTACTCTCACACGCGTTCCGCAGTTACGGAAAAACTCTCTTGATGACAGGGGTCCCACTTTTATTAATGAAACCCTATCAGGTAGCAAATGAATCATACAGAAAACAATGTTGTCCACAAGTTTACTTTGTAGGTAATTCCTATGCAACACCGTATAATCAAGCTATTTAGGTATTCTCTACGTAACACCATATAACCCAGCACAGACTGCTGGACTTTCTGAAATAAAATGAAACAAAATAAACTAGCATTGTTCTAATGGACAAACTTCATCTACGTAGTAATACATACACATGTGTGAAAATATGCTGGTTGATGCGCTTAAATGACCATGTGTGTCTGTGTGTTGCTTCCGAAGCGATGTTTTCAGTGTAAGTCCCCAAAGCATTTGATATCGGTTTGTCCCTCAAAGAGCGCCCTCTCTAAACGTACCGACACATCTAGGTTGCCTTCAGGGTGCAGGCCAAGAGATGGCCGTGACAACTGTTACCCTAAGGGCGCCAAGAAAAGCGGTCAACGTTCAGAAGAGGAAACTCATCTTAAACAGATAGAAGGGAATACACGCCGACGCTCCGGAGAGGACACCAATCTAAATCAGATTGGGGGAATGCACGCCAACATCGACAGAAAACAAATATAAAAGACGTTGTAAGCAATCCCCCGCCAAAGCCGACAACTGCAGGCACTAACCCGCTGAACTCTCAAATAAGTAACGACGCTGTACGAGCGGAAAATTCTCCCAGACCACGACAAGCAAAAAGACATAAACTTAGAACTGATAATGGAGCAGAGTAGGTTTGTGAGGACGACAAAAAATTTAGGGGCGGAATATGTGACCGTATCGCCAGAAAGGTGTAATTTTAGACTGAGTAATAGTTGTCGGTCGGCGTCTGTGGCCTAATGGATATGAACGCAGTTTCATAATCCAGATATACCAGGTTCGAAACCTGCTGCAGGCGGTTTGGTAGCAGATCGCTTTGTGTGGATTTTTAACACTGGTATAAGCGCCGTACCGTTCAGAAAGCAATGGCAAACTACTGAATGAAAAAATTTGCCTAGAAAAATCACAAACAGCCAATAAAAGCTGGGGTTGATTGCCACGTCCTGTAAAGGATAAGCAACTAACTAATAGTTGTCGATCTAGTCTACGGTGTATATTTGTGCTCATGTTGGCATTCTCACACGGGAATTGGCGATCTGAACGAAATAACTTTGCCATCTGAAAGGAAGACAAACGTGTGAGACGCAGAAGATGTAATGAGAGACGGCCCTTGGTTTTAGCCATCTTGGCGCTGTCTGACACCAGAGGAGCACACCTTGTTGAGCACAAAAGCGTGAGAGGTGTGACTGCAGGCAAGAGATATCGTGGGAATGTAACCACTAGTGGGCGGACCTTGAATTGTGTACGTTTAGGAAGATAAATTGTGATCTCATGTCATCTAACCTGAGCATATGACTCCTGATTTGCTCCCTAGAGGGATGGGCGGAACTTTGCCTGCCATTTTGACGTGGCTATCATAAGGTACCGGGGAGTATAGGTAAGATTTAAACTAAAAGAGTTGAAGGCTTCAGTCAGAGCTGAGAAGTAGCCAGATCGTCTTCTTGTGCAAAACGCGCCCTCGTACGATAACCAATTGAGGTTCGGGCTGTTGCATAGTTGACGCAGTGATTTAGAGGTAAGTAAAAACACAGATGCACCAAAAAGGCGACAAGGATTTTGTAAGTGGTAATTACCACAAAGGATGGGGATTTATTACACCGGATGATGGAGGTGTTGATGTATTTGTACATCAGACTAAAATATGTGACCGTGTGGCCAGAAAGGTGTAATTTTAGACTGAGTAATAGTTGTCGATCTAGTCTACGGTGCATATTTGTGCTCATGTTGGCATTCTCAAACGGGAATGGGCGATCTAAACAAAATAAACTAGCATCGTTCTAATGGACAAACTGCATCTACGTAATAACACATACACTTGTGTGAAAATATGCTGGTAGATGCGCTTAAATGACCCTGTGTGTGTGTGTGTGTTCATGCAAGTATGTGTGTGTTGTGTGTGTTCATGCAGGTATGTGTGTGTTGTGTGTGTTCATGCAGGTCTGTGTATATGTGTAATCATACAATAAACATATTTAAGTCAACAATAATGCCTTCATACTCATACTAAATACTAACTACATCATCACGTGAGAGAAAACGTAAATGAAGCACTTCTATCTATGATGAAATATTATACACAACTCCCTGGTCTAAATGACCACATTTGATCAGTATCTTAGAGGCATAGTTCCTCTAAAGAACAAGCAGATATATATATATATATATATATATATATATATACATACCCCCCCCATGATATATATATATATATTATATATATATATATATATATATATATATATATATATATATATATATATATATATATATAGATATATATATATATATATATATATATATATATATATATATATATATACATATTTATATAACTTATATATTATATATATTAAAATATAAATATATATATATATACTCTATTTTCTTAAACGTAATAGGCATAGGCTACTTACGGAGCTAGAGGGTACGATAATCTTTCTCTCACAAAAATCACTGATGTAAAATTAACCACACTTACAGCTCACAAGAATGCAATATAACTATTACTTAACACTACACAAATAATAATAATGGTAATACGTACACACTTGTTAAGAAAAATTCACCGAATCTTTTGGCCGAATACCATCACCAACCAAGATCTGCTTACTCGTAGCAAGCAAGAGGACATGTGTTGCGTGATAAATTCTCGCAACATCGTTTTATTTCAATATCTGTTTTATAACGCAAGGGCAACAACTGCTTGTAATTTATAGTCACTTTTCTCGGTAAGCATTTGTCTTCTCGCGTTGGTATCGAATGCAGTTAACTTTTGAGCTGTGGTCATTTTTGCGCTGGACTGCGCATGACTTGTCTTGTTGTTTGTCGATCGGTTTCCGCCCACCACTAGTGGGAGTGAGCGATTTGGAATGGCGAAAGAGATGCCTCGTTGAAGAGGGGATCTCCGCTATTTTTGTTCTGTCAGGGATGTGTAGTCCTCTTATGGATATTTCGTTTAGTCGAGATAATACCTCTAGTGTTTTCCCACATGTCGGGAGGCGTGATATTTCTGTGTATTTCATGAAAGCAAGGTAAATTGACTTTTTCATTAACTCTATCGATTTTGGGTCGTGAGCGATTTCGATTCATAGCCTGTCTCCGAAAGTCGTCGTCACGAGATGTTCTTTCCCAGCTCACATGTCGCTGCATTGTACTGCATCGGTTGATGCATGTACCAAGGACCATTACTTGCTACTTTGTTAAATGAACTAGGTTTAGAAAACCTTTATTATCTAGAGGATATTCTTGAGGACATTATTTATACTTCGGCAGACGTGTCTGTCTTGCTGAAGTCAAACTAAGGAGAGTGAACTGATCTCATACATCTGGTTATCTCCTGGCTGTTATAGAAAAGGATGGAGTTTTTCACCTGACTACATTTACAGCACTATGAAATATAACATGCATCTGACTCATCATTGTAATGCTGTCTACCGTTTATTGCTGTATTGAATGTTGCTGTGATAATGACTGTTTGATGTGCCTACACATTTGCGTAACCATTTTGTCACTGTGGCGTCCACAATAAATAATGAAGAAAAACGTCAACGGCTGTTTCAAGACTCATTGACTTTATACGTCGTGAGTTTACTGACGTCCTATGTGGATTGCCCTGTTATTGTTGCATGAACATTGTTTTGACTGAACACATCTACACACTACACAAAACCAGACATGCGGATGCCATCCATCATCATATGGCATCACGCATCATTTGGTGGCCATAAGCTGGTTTGATTCTGGTACTAGCAAACACGGGGTCCCTTACCCACTTCATTTTCAACAAGAATTCATCAGCATCCTTCAAGAAATTAACATTCTTCAATACAGTCAACATCTTCAAAATTTTCAAAGTACTCGGCGTTGCCCGGTAAAAGTCAAAATTTCAATTTTTTTGACGGAAACAAGAATTTGACAGTACCCGGCGTTGTTACATGTTGCCGGATAACTCGGACTGCTGTTATCTTTTACGCAAGTCAAGCAAGTTGCTGCTGTCAAGGTTCCAGTGCTGTCGTTTTTTGAGAAGGTCAAGTGCCGGTTGAAACGGGTTGTTTTCTGAAGAAGGCCAAGTACCGATTTCCATCAACTTACTTTTGGATTAGAAGGTCAAGTGCCGAAACAACTCAACACACAGTATGTCAGAAGCTCTTGTACCATCGTGTTAGCAGTGGAAGCAGTTCAGATGTGCCATCATCGTTGGAGCTTCGCTCTTTAGGACGTTGATTGACATCCGTTTTTCTGCTGTTCTACGATTGGAAGCCTATAAGTTAAGTGGCCTGTTTGTATGTAAACTGTGCCCTTATACTTCTGCTGAGTCTTCTGTGTATCATCTCATTCTCTATGTTATATGTTTATATGTTATTTGTATATTTATATGTTTATATTTCAGCGGGTTCTCGGTTGGGTGGTGTCTCCGTTAGATTATGCCACGTCATAGAGGTCGTCTATTGTGAGCGTTTTCTGTAGGGTTTGCAAATTTCCGATACTGGAATTTGCTAAGCGACTTCTGTTGCTATTTATGTTAGCTGTGATGACATGTTTTAATATTGTTTTCGTTATTATTTCGCATTCTTTAGTTATGTTTTGATTTGTTTGTATTTGTTAGCCTACTCTTGTCTATAATTTAGTTTCATACAACATTTTTGTTTATACACTGTGGTGTCATGTATTTTGTTTAATTATAGCGCAGATATCGTCACATTTTTTGTGATATTTCATTAATTTCTGCTTTATTTTTAGTTGATTTCTGCGAAAGTTTTTGTATTGTTGCTGATCTTTGTTATTGTTTACATTGTTATTGTTTACATTGTTTGTATTGTTTACATTTTCAATGTTTACATTCTGCATGTGTTTACATAGTCATTGTTTAATAATAATAAATTCTTTAAGCGCCAAACACGGCGCATAAGGCAGAAACCAGTGCTCTCCAGGTTGTTCGTTGTGACGCCACTCCTCTTAGCTCTTGCACATTATTTAGGCCCAACGTTCTTCCTTCTCTTATTATTGTTCTTCTGAGTCATTGTTTACAGTTATAGTAATTAGTTAATGGGCTATGCTAATGCACTGTTACTACTATACTGATGATAAATGAATGATGAATAGTGTCGTGCACTATTGAATGAGAAGTGCACTTATGATCAAGATTTGAGTGCTGATATTTCATATACAAGTTCTTTGATTGGAGACTTGTTTCCCACAGAGACTGGGATAATATAATGTGATGTGAATATACAAGTGCTTAATTAAGACTTGTTACACTTAGGTTTGAAATAAATTAGTTAATTATTTCAGGTTTTGGACTCATATGTTAGACAACATGTCTACATTTGAGCACTTTATTGAGCAGGGTAAATTGCTTGGGAAGACTGGTGATAAGTTAGAAGAATTTGCAACTGCTCGATATGATAAAGCAATGGAAGCTGAACAAAAGAAACTGCAGATGGAAGCTGAACAAAAGAAACTGCTGATGCAGGTGGATGAAAAGAGATTCCAAATGGAAATGGAAAAACAAAAAAGGGAATCAGAAGCTGAGGAAAGAAAGCTACAGCTAGAGGCTGAGAATAAAAGACTTGAAAAAGAAGCTGAGAATAAAAGACTTGAAAAAGAAGCTGAAAATAAAAGACTTCAAATGCAGGCTCAAGCTGAAGAAAGGAAGTTACAAAGAGAGTCTGATGAGAGGAAAGCAAAAATGGAACATGAAGAAAAACTCTTAGCTTTAGAGTTGGAGAAATTGAAATTGACGAGCATGAGTAATGGTAATGATTCAAACAAGGGTTCATCTTCTGGGAAGGCTAATAATGATACTTTTAAGATTAAGTTACCAACATTTAGTCCTTCCAGTGATGACATAATGTTCTATCTGGACAGATTGAACAAGCATGTACAGCTCATAACATAGACAAAGCAAAATATGTTTATCAGTTATCAGGGATACTGACAGGTAAAGCTCTAAGTATATTAAATATGGTGGATGAACCTGACAAGAGCAATTATGAGGTTGTCAGGGCCGCTTTGTTAAAGAAATATCAGCTTAACGAAGACGGCTATCGTCTACAATTTAAAAACATGTTACCTGAAAATGGAGTTGAATTCTCCGAGTTTATTGCAAGAATACGCATTACTTTCTCACGATGGGTTGAACTATCTAAGACGGAAAAAACTTATGAAGGACTTATGGACTTAATACTTAGAGACAAAGTCATGTCGTCTGTCAATGAGTCTTTCCTTGCTTTCCTTCATGAACGTAAACCTAAAACAATAAAAGAAATGGAAGATTTCTGTTGCCAATACGTAACTGCGCACCCACACATAACCATGGGTAACTCTAAGGTGAAAGAAGGTTTACCAGTTGCTTCGGCAGCTCCGTATGGTCAAAACTTTGCTCGTAGATCCCAACAAAATTTTGATAGAAAGGGCAGCGGTAATTTCTGTCAAAATCATGGAAACCAATTTCATGGTGATTCTTCTTCGAAGAATTGGAGACAACCTGATAGTGGTCGTTACTATCACCCTAATAATTATAAGCATTTCAAAAGAGGATATGGTAATAGAGGTTATTCCTGCCGAAGACCTCAGAACCAAACAAATAGATGTTCGCATCAATGTGAACATGATAGTAATCGTGGAAACTGGAATTCGAACCAGTATAACAATTACAATAGAGACAATAATAACTGCAGAGATAATAATAACTCTGATAACTTCAGAGGTAATAATAGTCGGGGTAGATCTCAACACAAAAAAAAAGAGATATCAGCAGGCTAATGCTGTACAACAGGAAACTGAGGCAGCCTGTAATCATGTTGTTGATAGTAAAAACTTTGACGCTGTCACTAGTTCTGCTTTTGACTTTGAGAGAGCAAACAAATGCCCCCAATGCAGTACTTTATTCGAACCGGGTACCATAACTACTTTGAGTTGTGGTCACCCACTTCCCGCTCTTCCTGCTGCTGTTGCGCATGACGGGAGGGGTTCTTTAATTCTACATAAGGGTCTTGTTAATGATACTCCGGTCTCACTACTTTTCGATTCCGGATGCACCACTATTGGTGTTAGACAATCGCTTGTAGATCCATCTTGTGCTACAGGAAGGGTTATTAAATGTGGTCACATTTGGCGGCACTCTAGAAAAATATCCTACTGCTGTAATTCGCATTGCCACTCCTTTCTTTACTGGAGATGTGCATGCTTGTCTCTTACCTAATCCTATTGCGGACCTTATTATTGGTCGTATTCACGGAGTTAGGGAGTGTACCCCACAGCAGATTGCTGCTTGGGAAGATAATAACATGCAAGCTACAAATGCAGTAGTTACAAGAGCACAAGCTCTACAAACACCCGAAACTTCACTGAATAGTGATAATGAAGTTGATAGCCAAGATAGTCACTTAGTAATTACTCGTGACTCTTTCATAAAATTGCAAGAAGAAGATCCTTCTTTAAAAAAATTCTTCGTTCTTGCGAAGAAAGGTGATCCGATCAGGATACAAATAGAAAATCTTGGATTGCAATGAGAAACGGCGTACTTGTACGTATGGTACAAGATTCGACTACGTCGGCACATTCGCAAATTCTTGTTCCCAAGAGCATGAGAGTCCAAATATTGCAACATGCTCATGACTCGCAATGTGCTGGACATATGGGTTTTGCCCGTACGAAGTCGAGAGTCCTTGCGGCTTTCTTTTGGCCTTTTGTCAATAAGGACATTCGTATTTACTGCCGATCATGCAAGGTATGTCAGGAGGTCAAATCTAGAGGACCACGACATGCTGCGCTTATCCAGGCTGCTGACATTCCTATTCGGCCGTTTCAGAAAATGGCCATAGATATTATTGGCCCTTTTAAGGTCAAGTCGGCCAGAGGACATCAGTTTATCCTTACATGTGTCGATATGTGCACACGTTGGCCAGAGGCTATTCCTCTTAAGAGCATATCTACTACAGATATCGCAGATGCTCTTTGGTTGATATTTTCTCGCTTGGGGTTCCCCAGAGAAATATTGTCAGACCATGGCACTCAACTCATATCTGACACTATGTCACAGGTGATGTCTACCTTACATATTGAACGATCTCTCAGTAGTATCTACCATCCTATGTCTAATGGGTTAGTTGAGCGTCTGAATAGAACGCTCAAGACTTTGCTTGGTAAGATAACTGAAGATCATCCTCAAGATTGGGACAGGGTTTTACCCGCGGCTCTCTTTGCCTATAGAGAAGTCCCTAATGAACACACAGGATTTTCTCCCTTCGAACTTGTCTTTGGCGCGCGTCCACGCGGCCCTATGTCTTTATTACACGATCTCATCACTGCCGATGATATTAGCGATGAAACTCAATCCTCATATGAGTATGTCATTGCTCTTAGACAAAAGATCATTGAGGCATGTAAGCTAGCAACTGCTTCATCAGAAATTGCTAAAGAGAAGGCAAGGCAGTTTGCTAACAAGAATAGATGTCTACGACAACTTTGTCCAGGTGACAAAGCATTCGTCCTACTCCCCAGTAGGGAAAATAGACTTCTTATTGCATGGAAAGGTCCGTATGCAATAGTCTCTCGGATTTCCGATGTTGACTATGGGGTCGATATTGATGGAAAGCATAAAACTTTCCACATAAACATGCTTTCGGAATTTCACGAACGTCCGGACTATTTGCTGCCTATTTTCCAGGCAACGGATGATGCTCCTGCACCTCACGGTCATTATTCATCCCTGTCTGTCATTCAGGATGAGGAAGCTACCTTCTCTGATGTCAACCTTCCCCTTCCAGTGGTTCCATTACATTCCACGGAATCTTGGAAAAACGTTTCTGTTTCTCCTAATCTTTCTGGTGACGAACATCGACAAGTCTCGTCGATGTTACAAACATTTCAGGATGTTCTCACTGACATTCCTGGACACACAGATGTCATAGAACATGACATAATTCTTACCGACAATAATCCAATTAGGGTTAGGCCGTATCCTATTCCTATACACTTTCAGTCGCAAGTGGAAAAGGAATTGGATGAAATGATTCAATTAAATATAATTGAACCATCGACTTCACCATATTCTTCTTCAATGGTTATTGTCCGGAAGAAGGATAAGAACATACGAATTTGCGTTGATTATCGCAAATTGAATCAGGTCACAAAGTTCGACGCTGAACCGATGCCTTTGTTAGAAGATCTACTGATTAGACTTTCTAATTCTAGATTCTTCACTAAACTTGACTTGTCTAAAGGTTATTGGCAAGTGCCTTTAGCAGAGCATGCCAAACCTCTTACTGCTTTTTTCTACACCTAGGGGTCTATTTCAATGGAATGTTATGCCTTTTGGTCTCATGAACGCCCCTGCCACTTTCGTTCGCATGATGCGTCGAATTCTGGCATATCGTTCGGTTGTGATTGCATACTTCGTGGACATCTGTCTCTTCAGTGATACCTGGGAAGATCACTATTTAGGGTTATATGACTTACTGTCCACTCTACGTGAGAATAATTTGACAGCAAAACCTTCTAAAGCTTTTGTTGGTTTTGGTGAAATCTCTTTCCTGGGTCATCGTGTTGGTCATGGTCTCTTGAAGACAGAAGACCACAATACTTCCAAAATACTGAACATCTCTGTTCCTAAAACGAAGAAACAAGTTAGGAGTCTCTTAGGTTTAATTCAATTTTATGGGAGATTTATTCCAAATTTATCTTCGATCATGGCACCTCTCTCAACATTGTTGAAGAAAGGTTCGCCTAATCTGGTCCGTTGGTCTGAAGAATGCCCAATCTTCACTAGACCAAATCAAGAATATATTTTCTTCTCCTCCCATCTTAAGATTACCTACTCTTGATAGGACTTTTGTTCTTCGGAGTGATGCTTCATCCACTGGGATTGGAGCAGCACTGATGCAAGAATATGCAAATACTCTGCATCCTGTTATGTACATTTCTAGAAAACTAAATGTGGCAGAGAGGAACTACTCGGTTTTAGACCGTGAGTTGTTAGCGATGGTTTGGTCAATTCTAAAGCTACAAAGATTCCTCCTGGGCGCACATTTCATTCTAGAGACTGATCAGAAAGCTCTTACAGCTATTCAGACTAAGAATTTGAAGAGTTCGAGATCCACTCGATATGCTATAGCTCTTCAACCTTTTCACTTCACGGTACGAGCTATCCGTGGTGCTGATAATGTGATGGCTGACATTTTGTCTAGATGCCCACATGACTCCAACTAATACTTCTGTCCTATATTCCTATATATTACAGAGTCATAACACACCTATATTACTACAATAGATTAGCACATCTGTACTTACTTTATATGTACACACTATCGTGCTTTGTTGTCATCTTCTTCTGTTCGTTTTTTAAGATGATAGAGGAGGACTGAGTAGTTAATATAAGGGCCGTTAGTTTACTAAACAGCCACAATTATTAATAATGTATTGTACCTTATGAAGCATATTAGTTATTAATTAGCATTATATTGCTTGTACTTTCTCAGAATGTCATTGTTGAGCTGAGGACTTACCTTACGAGTACTAGATTGTGTACTTACCCTCGGAATACCAGAGCATATGTCCTGGATCGTCATGTAGTTTAACTTTACTATGTACTTATGTCATTACATGTCAAAGAATGTACTATTTAAATTTTCCTATCTGATTTGTACATCCATTTTTAAAGACAATATTAGAGTATGCTGTTTAATGATGATTATAGTAACTTGCATACGTATATTGTGTTTACATGCTAACGTGATGTGTGTTGGTGACACCCCCCGATGTGAATATTTTTTGAGACATATTTATTTTTCTGTTGAGGTATATCCTCACCAGACACTCTATAATTAGCCTCATGTTTGGCAATTTAGTTAATTATCAGCGCATAATTCGTGCGTTTTGAGCCGCTTATCGCTTGCTCTTTGATATTGAAAAAAAAAAATATGTTCCACATTTTTTTTTTATCGGGAGGAGGTGGTGATATGTTGCGTGATAAATTCTCGCAACATCGTTTTATTTCAATATCTGTTTTATAACGCAAGGGCAACAACTGCTTGTAATTTATAGTCACTTTTCTCGGTAAGCATTTGTCTTCTCGCGTTGGTATCGAATGCAGTTAACTTTTGAGCTGTGGTCATTTTTGCGCTGGACTGCGCATGACTTGTCTTGTTGTTTGTCGATCGGTTTCCGCCCACCACTAGTGGGAGTGAGCGATTTGGAATGGCGAAAGAGATGCCTCGTTGAAGAGGGGATCTCCGCTATTTTTTGTTCTGTCAGGGATGTGTAGTCCTCTTATGGATATTTCGTTTAGTCGAGATAATACCTCTAGTGTTTTCCCACATGTCGGGAGGCGTGATATTTCTGTGTATTTCATGAAAGCAAGGTAAATTGACTTTTTCATTAACTCTATCGATTTTGGGTCGTGAGCGATTTCGATTCATAGCCTGTCTCCGAAAGTCGTCGTCACGAGATGTTCTTTCCCAGCTCACATGTCGCTGCATTGTACTGCATCAGTTGATGCATGTACCAAGGACCATTACTTGCTACTTTGTTAAATGAACTAGGTTTAGAAAACCTTTATTATCTAGAGGATATTCTTGAGGACATTATTTATACTTCGGCAGACGTGTCTGTCTTGCTGAAGTCAAACTAAGGAGAGTGAACTGATCTCATACATCTGGTTATCTCCTGGCTGTTATAGAAAAGGATGGAGTTTTCCACCTGACTACATTTACAGCACTATGAAATATAACATGCATCTGACTCATCATTGTAATGCTGTCTACCGTTTATTGCTGTATTGAATGTTGCTGTGATAATGACTGTTTGATGTGCCTACACATTTGCGTAACCATTTTGTCACTGTGGCGTCCACAATAAATAATGAAGAAAAACGTCAACGGCTGTTTCAAGACTCATTGACTTTATACGTCGTGAGTTTACTGACGTCCTATGTGGATTGCCCTGTTATTGTTGCATGAACATTGTTTTGACTGAACACATCTACACACTACACAAAACCAGACATGCGGATGCCATCCATCATCATATGGCATCACGCATCAACATGCATACCATCATAGCTGGCAGACGCTGGAGCTGGGTTGGTCATGTCCTCAGAAGAGACCCCGATGCCATCACAAGAACAGCTATGCTTTGGACCCCTGAAGGAAAGCGAAAGAGAGGCCGACCAAAAACAACTTGGCGGAGGACTGTGGAGGCTGAGATGCAAAGAATGAACCAGAGTTGGGGCACTGTACGAGGGATGGCCACCGACCGTGCAAAGTGGAATCAATTTGTTGTTGCCCTACAAGACGCCACTAGGCGTGATGGCCACTGACTGCTTTGACGGTCGGTGGTTAAGGATCGAAGAAGAAAGAAGAAGTACACACTTGTATACAGCACATCGCGGCACTAGAATTCCTCTAATAAAATCACTTAATACTTTACACATTTAACACACAGTCTCACGGTTGAAAATAGCGATGAGATATACGTGAAATTACACTAGACAACATATACATCGCAAATCAGCTTGTATCATACTATAGATAGACAAACGCTAAAAAGCATTAACTTCTAAACCTGAAACGTCTAATATTACTTTATGTTAAGTATTATAAAATGTTCTCATAGGTAAGCATACCTCAATGTCGTTAGCTCTCTTAGCACAGGCGCAACTATGCAACAGCCCGAACCTCACTTGGTTATCGTACGAGTGCGCGTTTTGCACAAGAAGACGATCTGGCTACTTCTCAGCTCTGACTGAAGCCTTCAACTCTTTTAGTTTAAATCTTACCTATACTCCCCGGTACCTTATGATAGCCACGTCAAAATGGCAGGCAAAGCTCGGCCCATCCCTCTAGGGAGCAAATCAGGAGTCATATGCTCAGTTTAGATGACATGAGATCACAATTTATCTTCCTAAACGTACACAATTCAAAGTCCGCCCACTAGTGGTTATATTCCCACGATATATCTTGCCTGGAGTCACACCTGTAGCGAGATTTGATAACACTTGCTTGGTTGTAGCGCGACACACGCCCACGGCGCGCACACACACACCAGCGCAAGGACAGCGCGGCGGTCTTTCTTTGAAGTTTAAAGACGGGAAATGTGAATTACGGTTAAGCTAGACAATATTACGGAAGAATGAGGAAATAGCTATATAGGAATGTATGGCGGACTTTAAAAGTTTGCATTTACTGGACATTAAGTTATTAACTACAAGAGAACGCCTGGTTGGACTACAATTAAATAAAATTAATCCAACAAAGGAGATAGACTAGGAATTATATCCAAAAGGATATTATTCAAATATAAATAATTTTAAAGATAATTAATATTTTTCACCTTCATCACATCTGCTAAAAGTTAGCTAATAATCTTTAAAAATTTATTATAACTACATGCCTAAACGGATTTAAATATAAATTGGATAGAATGGAAGCCTCATATGGGGAAAAGGAAATGATACCTAGGAAGGAAGGAAGGATATGTGTGTAGTGAACAGAAGAAAAAAACAAGTACAGGAAAAGCACAGATCGCCTCAAATCGTCTCAAACCGAGAGATTAAACGAAAATCTTTTGGGATTTTTAGAGGTGCTTTCTCGTACGGGCGAGAGACTGAAATATAAGGACAGAGCGGCGCATTGGAAATCACACACACCAAATCCAGAAGCCAGATTGAGAAACTGGAAGACAGCATCTGCAAGAAAAGTTCTATTTTCACGCTGCATGCAGGGCAGATTAAATTCAGCCAAAACAGTCTCACCGTGAGCTTATTAATCCTAAGAGTGTATGTAAGTTTATTATAGAGATAGGTATGACTAATATCATTTTATTTCAGATTTTACTTACGATTTTATTGTATCAGACATGAAAAAAAAGGGAATGACGCTAACCAGAGATAACCTTCACCGGCATTGTCAGGAAGCAAAACCATTAATTGGTTAGCCAAATATATCATGGCTAGTTCTTGCCTGGAAGCTTACGACATACCAGCAAGTACATAAGTGACTTGGCATCCATGAGTGGAAGGCAAAGGTTATATCGTACCCATGTATCATAACATGTGATTATTCATGTATTTTGTTAATTCTGCACAGTATACATTATCTTATCATGCTATCTCTGTAACATACTACCATGATTCATTCATTTATATACAATCACTGAAGACATGGTCGCATCATGAACATCAGTGGGTGGTGAGATTGTTGGAACACCATGGCCACCTATTACCTTTTGTTCCAGGTTTTATGATCAATGTTTATGATCATTCCTGATCGAGAAACTAAAGACTTGAGGATCGTTGATCCAGCTAACTGAAGCCTAGAGGTCAACCAATCTTCAACACCTTAGTCCCCCATAGTTATAGGGCGGGCTGAAGGAAAGTCTTCCGTATTCAAGTGTGTCTCAGGAACCTCGAGCAGACGTGGCTAATAACATAAGATGAGTTATATGTGTATCCATCCAACAAACAATGTGAGCAGTTTCTAAAACGACTGTCTAATGATGACAACTAGATGGCAAGAGATAATGTGACAATCCTTTTTTTTCAGTGGAAGATAAATCAAGACTTTTTCTATTACTTATTTTAATTTGTAACTATAAATAATCATTCATTTTACCATCTTCCAACACCCATTTCTCATTACACGAATATATAGATGTACATAATAAATTGGGAAATTGTACTCATTAGACTTGTTAAATTTTTAACTGTTAAATTTGGAGTTACCTTTTCAAATTTAATTATATTATCACATAGGGTTACTATAGCGAAAGTAGCAACTTATACTTCTGAAGCCTAAATCTATTGTCCAGCTCAGAGTATTCACAGCTGTAACTCACTTGTGATACCAGTGTACTTCTCAGGCACTGGAACTTCATACTTTCTGGAGAGAGATTCTACTTCTGCTCTACCACTATTATTATTCTAGGAAAACCTTTCGCTACAACACCTCTCACGGTTTTGTGCTCAACAAGGTGTGTTCCTCTGGTGTCAGACAGTGCCGAGATGCCTAAAACCAAGGGCCGCCTCTCATTACACCTTCTGCGTCTCACACGTTTGTCTTCCTTTCAGATGACAAAGGTATTTCGTTTAGATCGCCCATTCCCGTGTGAGAATGCCAACATGAGCACAAATATACACCGTAGACTAGATCGACAACTATTACTCAGTCTAAAATTACACCTTTCTGGCCACAGGGTCACACATATAATGTTTTTAGATTGTGGAAATAAAATATGCGAACGTTGCAATTATTTCAATTGAGCATCCGATTGGCTAATCGTTTAGAGGGTTTTCCTTTCGTGGCACATTTACCGGGTTCCGGTAGCGTCACGCTCCACTCAACCCTGCTGGAAATGTGTAGCCGAGCTTTGCTTTCGGGAAGGCAAAGGCAGCGAGGAAGGGAATAGGTCACGCCACCTTATAAAAGCTAGACCTAGTATAGTGAAGTCTCCAACACATCACTCCCCTAAGGCAGCTTCTGCTACGGGACTACCTTTACTCCAGCACCTGTTGTTATTACCAGGGCTTTGGAGCAGAGCCCGGACCTGGCGCTCGGAGCAGTGGAGCAGAAGATTTTTGCCCGGATTTGGAGCGGGGCCAGGGCACATAAAATTCTGACTGCTTCGCTGCTCCAGTTTCATTTTCAAACCAAATTGAATGATGTTGTACTAAATGTGTAGAAATGAGATAAAATATTTAATGGTTTGTTTTATTCGAACCTCGAGTTAATTGTTTAATATTTTCCACGCATTTTCATGGTTAATTTAAGTCGGAAAAATAAATATCATACTTTTAAATTAAAAATCAAAACAAAATTGTACACATGTATGATGACAGATCAGCTAGGTCTATACTCAAAATAACACCACTTTGGTATTACTTAAATGTTATTACTTAAATATTATATTGGCAAAATTTAAATTTTTAAAATTAGAAATGTCATTTTGCTAAATAATGTCACTTTTATTTAAAAACAAATCCGTTCTTTTCAATCAAGTTCCATCATCATCACCATCAAATTCTTTTGCTCTCAATACGGAGTATGAGCCACCAATGTAGTTAGTTTCCTTGCAGGAAGCCTCAACCAAGCATTCGTATGCTCATACAGCGGTGGTGCCTGTGGCAATTTATTTCACATGATGAGGGAGCCAGTCCCGTCTAACATCATATAAGTCACCTTGAACGAATAGCATGAGGACGCAGTAGCCCTGGTTTTTCTTTGTATCTTTATCGGAGCTGGAGCGGGACAATTCTAAAATGTGACTGCTCCAAATCCCTTTGTTATTAGTACAGCGCTAAACAAATTAGCTCTATAAATAGACGCTGCTAAAAATAAACACAAAGGGTCATCGTCCCCTATGTGACGTCACGTAATGTTTGCCGTTTTTAAACTCCCCTCCCCCCTGTCACACTTCATTACCTCATCTGACGTCACAAATCTCATACCACCCCAACCCATTGTTTTCCCCCAATTGTTTTAATTTTAAAAAGAGAGAATGTAATAGGATGTCAATTAGTTTAACTAGTGCGGACCAAAAAAAACAAACTATTTTAAGTAAAACAGTGTTTATCTACTCAGACTTCTAAAAAGACTGCTTTGCTGATTAATGTAACGAATGTACTTTGTGTCTTGGTTGAGTGAGACGCGCCTCGCCACGACGAGACAAAACTCATAATTAAAAATAAAGAGATAGAGAGAAGATGCTGAACAGTTTAACAGTATGAGTGAGGGGGAAAGATGGGGGGAGAGTCATTAACGGCTTTGATAAACAGTACTAGGTCGAGACTTCATCGCATACATCAGTTGGAACGACTACTTGAAGAAGAACTTTAGTTTATAAATGTAACTGTTTAAGTGCACCAGAGACATCATCGCCTATATTAGTTGGAACTGGACCCCAAGATGCAGCAATAGTGAATGCAGTCAGCGACTCATAGCTTGACTGCCTGCGTCAGGACCAGCGAACCAGAGCTGGTCAAGACCGTGCTCCACCTCCACGTGGTGGTCCTGGAAACAGTCTGCAGCAGTGCAGGCTGGCTGAGCGAGCATGGATCGAAATGGGAAGGCAAACCCGGTCCTTAAAAAATGCCGTGCAGAAGTCGGATGTGTCGACCGAAAGGTGCAGATATGACAGCTTAGGCGCAAACAGACACAACGCAACCACCGTCCTTTTCAGGACGAACGAAGAAGAAGAAGAAGAAGATGTTGGAACGACTACTGGAAGAACTTACTTAGTTTATAAAAGTAACTGTTTAAGTGCATCAGAGACATCATCGGCTACATCAGTTGGAACGACTACTTGAAGAAGAACTTACTTAGTTTATAAATGTAACTGTTTAAGTGCACCAGAGACATCATCGCCTATATCAGTTGGAACGACTTCTCGAAGAACTTACTTAGTTTATAAATGTAACTGTTTAAGTGCATCAGAGACGCCATCGGCTAAATCAGTTGGAACGACTACTCGAAGAAGAACTTACCTAGTTTATTAATGTAACTATTTAAATGCGCCAGAATGTTCAGAAACACTGTCTCTTGGCCGTTACGAAATGTCTACCCCTCTTTCGTTTGAAAGACTTAAACACAGGGCAAATGGAAATGTTCAGTTTCGATTCTCGATCGTAGACGATAATTACTCGGAATCTATTCTAGAGTGGTCACCAGCGGTACCGATACTTTCAGTCACGGAGTCGGCAGTCTTTGAAAATGTGCCCGATACTGGCGATATCCGGTTACGATGAGAGTCAATTGTTTCTGGGTAGTCTTAGATACCGTTCACTAAAATAACCTTAAAATTGTCCCCCTTGAAAGAAAAGAAAGAGAAATAAAGAGATAAAGACTGTATTTTGGCCTGGGATATGATTCTAGTTTGGTTTAAACCTGTGGTAGGCAACCCAGTAGCTATAGGTTCTTTTTTAGAAACAATGAGCTAACTTAAGATCTACCTTGATAACGTGTTGTCTGTTTTGAGTTTAAGAGTTTCTGGAATTTGAAATAAAGTGAATGAAGTAAGCTAACTTCCGGGTTTTCACTTCATATGCGGTGAAAGTACTTTTAAACCTGGGAACACCGAATTTTTAATTGCAGGTGGGAGTAAACTTGTCCGAAATGTGCCTGGGTTAACAATTCTTGTCTCCCTTCCGTCACCATGGAGATCTACCAAATGATGCCTTGCGAATTACCAATACCCTTTAGCGCACCAAAGAACACAGGCTGTCACCAAAAACATGCCAAGTCCTCTTGTCACGTGCCAACAGCTCACGTTCTTTCCACATTTTCCTCATCAGTTTCATTTCTATCTCCAGCTCTCTTCTCCATGTGTGTGTTTTTTAGTCTACCTCTGCCTCTCTTTCCCTAGATATTCAAGAACAAGGACTGCCTTGTAATGCTATCAACAGTTTCCCTTCAGTGTGTGTCCTATCCGTCGCCAGCGTCTTCTTCTCAACTCTTGTTCCACTGGCACTTGTCTGGTTCTTGTCATCAATTCCACATTAGTGACCTTGTCATACCATTTTCAATCCTTCCATTCTACGCAAGCACCCATTTATAAATGTCTGTATCTTTTTTTGTTGTTGATCAACCAGTAGATCAATATCGAACCGGTTGCAGACTCTTGGTTTAAAGCACTTTCCATTATACTCTCTGGAAAGTATTTCTTGCTTATGTAGATTGTTTTTAGTTAAATGTTTGTCAAGAGAATACGTTGTAGTTTTGTTTGTTTATTGTTACTCTGTTGTTCTTTAAATGCTAGCTCATATATATATATATATATATATATATATATATAATATATAATATATATATATATATATATATAAATATATATATATATATAATTATATATATATATATATATATATATATATATATATATATATATATATATATATATATATATATATATATTCCTTTTGGCCTATTTACAGAGCCAGAACCCACCTTTGTAGCTTGTGCCCTTGAAGGAAGCCTACACGAAGCTCTTGCAGCAGTGGTTTCTGAGATAATTTGTTTTACAAGATGAGGTTGCCAACCTCATGTACAACCTTATATTAGTCATTTTGTACGACATGCCTGAAGGGACAGTAAACCTATTCTTTCTTTCTCTCGTCAGAAACCCGCGGAAACTCCACGGGTACATATTTATTTCCTGATCAGTTTAGCCCCCGACATTCTTTCAATTCTCCTCAGCGCCTCTGTTTTGTTGCATTGGTCTCTGCTTCCTCCTAATGTCCTATTTCCTTCACTCTGTCTCAGCACCACCCTCCTCAATTTATAAGTAAACAAAGCGGTAGGCCCGTTTACAAGCAAACGACGATATATACGAGAATTTTACATCTGGCAATTCCCTTCAACCCTTACGGCATTTTATCGTTGCGTTTTGTCCGTACATGTTCAGACTGTATTAGAAAACGAACGTCATTGCGAAAAGGGTTGTGGAGTTTTAGAAGTCCGACTCCGACTACAGTTTACTTACTAGTCATATGGCATAAAATTCGGGGTCGGAGTTCGGACATTTTTTACCTACTCCACTAAAACGACCGACCCCACGACTCCGACTGAACACCTAACAAAAAAAACCACCCTGATCGCTCCTCATTTTCACTTAGATTAGACCCAGTTAATCCGCTAGTTTAATTCACGCCCGGAACACTCACTGTTTGATAAGAAATCTGAAATTAATGACGCAGTTTATCCTAACGAGTTTCAGTCCCCTCGTGTCGGCAACTCGATGAAGATAACACCGCCCGCTTCGAAGTCATTTGTGTGTGTTCGGTGCCCCGTCTTCTAGAGCCTCTGTATGTATCTTCTTTAAGGAGGCAGCTCAGATGATCTGGAGTCGGTACATCTAGCAGGGGTTGTCATTTCGTCCTGATGCTTTCCTAGTCTGTGACAGTTCTTCAGTGCGGCGAGACATCGCATCAGTTCGCATCAGTTTCGACAGAGCAGCTCTTATCGCGTTCTCTGAAGAAATGAAACGCTACATGACTGCATCTTTAGTATAAAGAAATTTAAAAATTTACAGAATGGCATATGACTTCTACAAGTGCATGCCAAGCCTTCGCGTAAATTATTAGTAATTCCTGTAAGTCTTCGTTTGGTTGATTTATCCACGTTCTTCTTGAATTTGTTTTCTTTTTGGCTTAAAGTGTATACAGGATGCAAAGATAGCATACAGTATCGTCTCCAACAAGGAATTAATATCAGACAAACACAAAGGTATGTTTTCAGGCACTCGTAAGAAATAAAGAAGTAGAACACTAGACAACAGAAAAACAACAGACGTGAGTGGCTTACCCAGGGTTCGAACCCCGTACCTTCCGTACGACAACCCCGCCTAGCTATACAAGCGAATCACACTAACCTCAGGGCCAGCTAGGAATTTGTTTGTTTTGTACGTTACTGTGTTAAATTATCTTACTATTGCTGCGCGAGCGTCCAATTGACAGAGTAGTTAGAGCGCTGGTCTCTCGCGGCAACACTCGCGGGTTCGATTCGCCGTATTGACTCGCTCCAGTCTACCCAGCTGTAAATTGGTATCTGACAGTGTTCTTGAATCAGGGAAGGAAAAGACAGCGAGGACGGGAACTGGTCACCCCACCTCTCGATGCTGGACCTAGTATAGTGTAGTCTCTAACACTTCCCTCCACTAAGGTAGTATCTGCTATGAGAGTTCCTTTACCAATGCGGTGTTAGTGTCTGTCATTGTCATATGAGTTTGTGCGATGAAGATGTTAAAACGTTGATTGTTCTGTTACTTTTTTGATATTATTGCTTTAATAAAAACTTCCATTTTTACTGAACGTCTAGTTTCAGAGCTGTTAGAGCTGTTACTTCTTGAGGCAAAGTTACTGTGTTCGAATCCAGGTAGCTTCACGTCTACCCTGCTGTAAATCGGTAACTGACTCTGCTCAAAAGTTGAAAGAGCAAGGGCAGTAAGCAATGTAACCGGCCACCCCACTTCATAGAGCTGAGAATTTGTTTATTAAGGTCTCTAAAACTTCACTCCCCTACTGTAGTAACTGCTATAGGACCAGATGTACCTTTCATTTCTGACGCTCACCATCCACTTATGTGTTCTGGACTTTATGCCATCTCATGCTGCTGAATATATTTAGTTTTGCGTAGTCTTTGTTGTTTCACTTCGCCCAACTATTTGTTTTTTAACAACAAAATCTTCCTTAACATTTGCGATTAAAAGCTTGGAAATTTAACAACTGCAAACTGTCATGTGATTTACCTATTTTTAGATCGGTCTGCTTTTATTTAATCCCTCATAATGTATTGTTTTTAAAACGATTTCATGCAATTATCAACAGTGACTTCTTAACCGACTCCAGTCTGAAATTACGGTTGTCTTTTATGCGAGCTTTGTTCTTCTGTGTTTTGTAAATGTGGCATTTACTTTTTATTATGATCTTTATCCTAGACTAGTTTAGGGAAGCACGTGCACGTCCTCTAGGGCGAGCATTTTATTTACGCTGTTATTATCGTAAGTTGTATA